>QEOT01123925.1:86816-104077 GCA_003123785.1 Pterocarya stenoptera | reverse complement strand
TGATCGTGAACCAAGCAAGAGAGGAACTAGAATTCGGTCAACCAAAGGAGGACATAGCCGAGGAGGACATAGTGTTTAGGGACTTGACCGGGGTCCCTAACACTATTGCCTTTGTCACCGTTTTTGCCATTTATAATCCTCCCCTGAACAGTCTTGCCGATGATAGATCATCAAACTTGATTAATGTTGGGAATGCTTCATATAGTAAGGTGGAGAGGTCTATGGCCTTGTTGAACGTCTTCATTAACTTCATTCAGGTAATTTCTGGTAAAACCTTAACTTTTTGTTTGATATGCACATATTGTAGACACTGCCAAGAAACTTTACAAAATTTTCATCTGGCTCTCACCTTCTGGAACAACAAAGCACAACCTTTAAACTCAGGATTCATAGCAGTGAGGGGTACTGCTGATGAGATTGTGAGGTACACTAGGGAATTATATTTGCTTTCTTTCTTTCTTTTTCCTTGTATGATGAGTTTGGCTGCAACTAAACAGCGAAAAATGTATCAATAGGAAGCTGAAATCTGGACCTTGATAAACAGCATGAGTCAGTTGCATAAATGAACATATCAATTAATCTGGGAAATTCTGGGGTAGGAAGGGTTCAATCAAATTTTTCTGTCAAGCGGGCGAATTTCTACCTAAGATTTGGAGAGGATTTGGAGAGGATTGATGACACATCTGTTCATTATTGTCCAGTAGTGCTCTTCATATGAATATGAGAGGACTACCTTTTGCATTTCGTGTATAGCAGCTGCAACATTACTTTGGAGATCATAGCCAGTACCGCCTTCATTGTTACCATTGATGAAAATTGTTATTATTTTTTCATTTAATTGTTTTTTACCCTTCAGTGAACAACTGATTTCCTCTTTTGTTTTATTTCTCTGCATTCTTCTTCTATTGCTCTCCTTACCTTTCTTGGAAACAGAAGGAGAAAATAAGATGTGAGGTTGGATGCAGGGCAAAGCTTTTTCTACAAGAAGTACTGAGAGTTTACAGTTCAAAGTACATGAGTGCCTCTCGAATGCTCGGAGATCAGTTAGCACTTGCATGGCTTGTAAAGTCTGACCCTTCCTTGGACACGAAAATTTACCAAACAGCAAGTTTTTCTAGAGAAAATTGGTGGTGTCTCAGTACTATTTTTACCATGTGCTGTATACAATTGGACGCCACCAGAAGGTGCAGGTCAATTTCACGGAATGCCCTTGGATGCCAAGGTATATATTGTAATATAACTACCTTTGACCAAGATCACCAGCTAAATATTCATTGTACTTGGGTTTCGGTCCCGTAACAAGAGAAGTTAAACATGATTTTACCATCTTATATGTCTTTTATGTCCTGGATTCTGGTTGTTCATTTTAAAGAATCAAGGAAACGCCTAATGTTCAAGTCTTGGAACTTCTTCCGTTCGTCCTCTTAACTTATCTGGGTTTAATCGGATGAAAGACATGTTGTGTTTATACGGTTTTTGGGATTTCTCATCGTCAAAAATGTTGTAGGAACTAGAAATTGATTTAACAAAGTAGCATTATGAACTTGGAAGGCATATATTTGGATGAACAGTTTGCATCGTTTGAACACCTTGCTATATGTATATGCCTGGCTTGCATTGTGAACGGAGTCTACCAGGCTAAACTGGTACTCAATCTAATCTTGGAAGCCATGATGATTAAGTATTCTCTACCTGCCTGTAATGTACCCTTGGGATTACTGATTACGCTCTTGTATAAACAGGTTTAGTTTCTGTTATGGGTTTAATTGGTTAACTCTATTTCCAACATCTGCGTTTATAGAAGTCTTATCAGAGTTAGTTTCAAGGATTTTGGTCTATTTACCTGTACATAAAACTCAGTTAGCTGCATGAAATATCCATTAGGCAATGTAACAAAGTGTAAATGGTTTTCTTAGAGATTCTGTGCACCACATCCAACAGTCGGGGCATTGATTTTCTACCTATTTCTCTTCCCCTCATCTTTCAATTCAAATACAACTAATATTAGGGGTGAAGAAAAAAAGCTGCTCAACTAGTGAATCGGACCGGACTGAACTGGTGGGTTTGGTCTGATACAGAGTTCAGTCTGGTTCAGTACAGGTTTCATTTTTCTCAAACCTGGTCGAAACCGGTCTGATTCCATTTTTCCTTTTTCTAACATCAGATCGAACCGAACCAGACTGATTCATATATATATATTAATTTTTTTATAATGTATACAATATTTTTAATATAATTTTTTATATAATATATAATATATATATAATTATATAAAAAATAATTTTGTATTATATGATAAATTACTAAATAATATAATATTAAATTTTAAAATCCTATATATATAACTATATATTATCACTATAGTCTATTGTATTAGTAGTTATATTAATACTATATTACTATATATTATAATATACTATAATATATTATTATAGTCTATAATACAATTATAATATATATATTATAATATATACTATATTATATTATCACTAAATAATAGTAAAATCGGAAGTATATCTGTTCTTCAAATCTAACCGGTGGCTCCCGCTAATATATTTTTTATTTTTTTACGTGAATATTTTTAAAACTTTTAAATATTTAAAAAAATAAAAAATTCACATTAAGAAATATTTTCTTAATAAAAATTAAAAATAATATATCCAAAACTTGACGGTTACACCCCTAACTAATATCATGAAACAGGACTGTTACACACCTGCACAGGACAACAAAGCCAAAAGAAAATCTGGGACTCGGAACGATTGGACTGAAACTCATCAACGTTCAAGACAATTGAGATAACATTTCAGTTTGTCACCATTTCCAGATTGCTTGTAGCAGGACCATATTGCAACACTAGAAACTATAATAGTTTGGGACTGAGATTATAGGGGCTCCTCCCCAAGGGAAGAACACCCTCCAAAAATTGGCGTATGCCGCTATCTGCGGCGCGCACACGGTATTCTTTAGTAAAAGGCGAAAGAATAGTTCGCTCTGTGCTCACCGCGCGGCTGCGTGGTTTGTAGAGTAGAGTTGGTTCCATTTTATGGTATTCTGCTTGCGGGGATTCCACTGCATCTTTCCAGTGTGGGACTCGGTGATGAAACAACACAGCACTTTGCAGTTTGCAGCTGTGCACGTGTATATAGAAACCATAATCCAACGGCTGCAGTTGTGTGAATGATATCAGTCATATATATTCTGACGTTCACATATGGATTCGTGAGAAAATCAATATCTGTAATCAATCCGTAAAGCCACATCAACTATCCCAATATATATTTATATATATATATATAGTATTGTTATTAGATAGATTTATAAAGTAACACAATCCCCTCCCCATTTGTGTTCTTTTCAGGGTAGAATTATCTAAAAATATTTCTGATCTTTTTCAAAAGATAAAGTAGCAATACACTTTTTGTGTTTATATATAATCTAAGAGAAGTTATAGGAAACAAACTAAAATGTACACATGCATTCTTAAAGAAGAAAAAACTAAATAACTAAGTGCTTAATATTTAGCATGCGATTGATAAGCATCTAATACCCCCTCTCAAGATGGAGAATAAATGTTTAAGACTCCCATCTTGCGTAACAAAGTAGAAAAAGATTAAAAACCAAGTGGCTTCAAGAGGATGTTAGCCAGCTAAGAAGAAGAAGAAACATGTTCTTGGGGTAAAGGTAAATTGGACAGTGCATGTTCTGAATAGAAGTCCAACTTTAGCAGTTCAAAACAAAACTCCAGAAGAAGCTTGGGGTAAAGTTAAGCCTTCAGTTAATTATTTTAGAGTTTTTGGATGCATTTCTCATGTTCATATTCCTGATAATAAAAGAACTAAGTTGGATGACAAGAGTTTTAGCTGTGTTTTGTTGGGAGTTAGTGAAGAATCAAAGGCTTACAGACTTTATGATCCAGTTTCGCAGAAGATTATTATCAGTAGAGATGTTCTATTTGAAGAAGACAAGCACTGGGATTGGGATAAGCAGTATGAAGCAGGTATTATATGTGATTTGGAATGGGGTGATTCTGAAGAAGAAGTAAGTGTAAATGAAGAAGAAAATGTTGATGCTGATCTAGAAGTGAATGATGGTGCTGTTGAAGCAGTTTCTCAAGAAGTAAATGAAGATAATGATGCTGCTGAAACAGATTCTCAATTTTTTTCTGCAACAAGAAATCGCAGACCACCTGTCTGGATGAGAAATTATGAAACTGGAGAAGGTTTTTCCGAGGAAGAGAATGAAGTTCACCTTGCCATGTTTGCAGTTGCTGATCCTATTTATTTTGAAGAAGCAGTTAAAAGTGAGAAATGGAGGACAGCTATGGATGTGGAGATGGAAGCAATAAAGCAAAATGGTACTTGGGAATTAATAGAATTACCCAAAGGAGGAAAGACAATTGGAGTAAAATGGATTTATAAGACCAAGTTAAATGAAAATGGAGAAATAGAAAAGCACAAAGCTCGGCTTGTAGCAAAAGGTTACGCACAGCAATATGGGGTGGACTATACTGAAGTTTTTGCACCTGTGGCACGTATGGAGACAATCCGTTTGGTGATTGCACTTGCAGCTCAAAGAGGGTGGTCCATTTATCAATTAGATGTGAAATCTGCATTCTTACATGGTGAGTTGAATGAAGACGTCTTTGTAGAGCAGCCTTGTGGTTATGTGCAAAAAGGAAATGAGCAAAAAGTTTATAAGCTCAAGAAGGCACTTTATGGGCTTAAGCAAGCACCCCGTGTTTGGTATAGTCGCATGGAAGCATATTTCATGAAGGAAGTGTTTGAAAAGTGTGACTATGAGTATACTTTATTCATCAAGACTAACAAGGAAGATAAAGTTCTAATCGTAAGTCTGTATGTTGATGATCTAATCTTTACTGGAAATGATGAATCAATGTTTACAGAATTTAAAAATTCCATGAAGCATGAGTTTGATATGACTGATCTTGGTAAGATGAGGTACTTCCTTGGTCTTGAAGTTTTGCAAAAATCTGATGGTATTTTTGTTAACCAGAAGAAATATTCATCTGAGGTACTACGCAGGTTTGGAATGGATAAAAGTAATTCTGTTTTTAATCCCATTGTTCCTGGTTGCAAGCTTGTGAAGGATGAAGAAGGAGTTAAAGTGGACAAGACTTACTATAAGCAGCTTGTAGGAAGTCTCATGTACCTCACAGCCACTCGACCAGATTTAATGTTTGTAGTAAGCATCATTAGTAGGTATATGGAGAATCCTACTGAACTACATCTACAGATAGCAAAAAGGGTGTTGCGTTATTTAAAAGGAACAACTGATTTTTGGATTTTTTATAGAAAGGGAGGAAATGATGAACTTGTTGCCTACACTGATAGTAACTATGCTGGTGATTTAGAAGATAGAAAGAGTACATCAGGTTATGTTTTTCTGTTGAGTTCAGGGGCAATTTCTTGGTCATCAAAAAAACAACCAGTGGTGAGTCTATCCACCACAGAGGCAGAGTTCATCGCTGCAACTTCATGTGCATGTCAGGCAGTATGGCTAAAAAGAGTTTTGGGAAAACTGGATCAAAATCAAGGCAAATTGTGTGTAATTCAATGTGATAGTAGCTCTGCAATCAAGCTTTCAAAGAATCCTGTGATGCATGGTCGGAGCAAGCACATAGATGTTCGTTTTCATTTTCTTCGAGATCTTACAAAGGATGGTATTGTGGAGTTGGTGCACTGTGATACACAAGATCAACTAGCTGATATAATGACTAAGCCACTCAAGCTGAACACCTTTGCCAAGTTGCAAGAACAATTGGGAGTCTGTTCCGAGAATGATATAAACTGAAGCTCATAGCATTCAGTTTAAGGGAGGAAATGTTAGTTTTATGTTTAACTTAGTGGTAAAGTATAAAACATAAAACTAACATTTCCTCCCTTAAACTGAATGCTATGAGCTTCAGTTTATATCATTCTCGGAACAGACTCCCAATTGTTCTTAGTGGTCAAGTCGAGGGAAACTGCTCCACGGTTCCTCATACCGTCCCCCCACACTTCTCATAGTGTCAATACACCATCTCTTATCATCATCTCCTGTTCTCCTTCTATAGCCTCGACCCTTACAAGGAATTGCCAGAAAAGAAGAACACAGCTGGTTCAATCCGTATGGATCTGGAAAACTTAATCACTCAGACGGAAGCACTGTCATGGCTCGATCTTGATCTGGAACCTGCACCTGAGATAGCAAAAAAATCATCAGAGTTAATCCTAGTTGGGAAACTGATTGCTGACCGAACCATAAGTAAACAAGCTATCCTTTCAAGCATTAGAGCAGCATGGAGTTTTACTCAACATTTCAGGATTAAGGATCTGGAAGCAAACAAATTCCTCTTCACATTTCAATCTCTCCAAGACAAGCTCAGGGTACTTCATCAAACACCTTGGAATTTTAGAGGTCACCTTTTACTCCTGAAACCGTGGCCTCCAGGATCAACCTTAGAGGAAATTAGCTTCCAATTCACCATTTTCACCATACAGATTCATGGGTTTCCCCTAGATCATATGACTGTCCGAAATGCAACTAATGTGGGGAAAGCCTTAGGAAACCTAGTGATGGTTGAAGAAGACCCTATTTTTGGGGTGGCTTGGCGCAAATATATCAGAATACGGGTAGAAATAGATGTTACTCAGCCCCTTAAACAAGGCTTTCTGATGCCAAGACGTGGAAACAAAAACACCTGGATAGCTCTGAAATATGAACGTCTATCAGATTTCTGTTATGCATGTGGACGCCTGGGACACTCACAAATATTTTGTAGCCAACAAGTGCAATCCTCAACTAAAATGGCTTTCGGACCTTGGCTGAGATCTGAGTACATCAACCCGGCTCCAATTCAGGAATTCATACAAACACCTAATAGACCAGAGCAAGATAGAAGCGCCATCCCAGAATCCATAATACCAAGCAATCCGGAAGATCAAAGTTCGAAAGGAAAAGAGATATTAATCTATGATGAAACAAGGAAGCTGAGTTATAACTTACACTTCTCTAATCCTGGTGAAGAAGAAAGCGACAACAGCGGATCGATAAAGGCTCCAACGAAGGAACTACACCAATTCTTTCCTCCATCATCATCGACCCAGAGCTACGCGACAAACCCAACCCAGAACTTCCAGCCGGATCGATCGCCTTCACTGTTCAGCTACAGTGCACAGTCATCTTTACTCTTCCAACCAACCAAATTTATTGCTACCACTGTGCACCCTAACCACTCTGCAGAACCGACGCAACAAAGAGAATGGAGAAACTCATTAAATTCGAACTCTGCAATAAGAAACAAGATCCCTGGGAATACGGCTGCATTTACTTCGCAATCGAGCTTCACATCAAGGAAATTCGCAGCCCCGAAGCAATTTACTCCCTGGAAGGCACAGTGGCGACAGATTCACGCAGTTATGAAAGATTTGCAAGATCAGAGGAGAAGAAAAGAACATGCAGAGAGTCAACAATTGGCACAATCAACGGGTCATCACTCGGCTCAACTAGAACCTGCAGGTGAGAATTTCTCTATGGGAATTTATTCTCTAAATTCAGTGAAGCCGTCGGTTTATATGAATGAAAAGTGCTGGGCCCAGTCATCCTCTAGCCCGGTAATAAGCTCTCGATACGGCCCACCTGTTAATGTAATTCAAGATCTAAATGTTGGGCCTCTCTCCTCTCAATATAACAAACCGTCCGATCCTATAGTGGATTATAATCAACCAACTTTCATCATCACAAATCCAAATCAGCTGGCCCACCACGTAGAACACGAAAACACAACCAGTGAAGCTGGAACCGGTTTTCCCCTGCAACACTCACGTTCTTGCACTATTTATCTTTCGGAAGTATCGGATCCAACCATGGAGTCGGCAGAGCCCGAGAATGCTATTACACAACCATGCTCATTACATCAGTCTGAAGTAATACCAGCACAAAATTATATTGAGACTGAAACTATAAAATCTCCTGTGATAGTTTTTGATCAACCTTTTGAGAATTTGAATGAGCAACACGAGGGAAAAGAAGCTCTACTCACAGAGAAATCGGGAGAAGAAGGAAAATCACCAAGAAAGAGACTCTATGAATCCATAATTGAGGAAAATTATCCGCCCAGTAAGAAACAAGCTCAAGGCACAGCACAAATTGAGAAACAAAAAGGCATTTCAATACAGGAGAATGACCATGTCATGGAAGAAGCTACTCTGGCACACACTCTGATAAAAATGAAGTCAGACAATTCGGGAAAAATGAAATCAAAAGAAAAGGTCCGCATGACCCCCTACACAAGACCTTCCATCCCTAGGAAATCCAAACAAGCTAATGAGGCTAGCTTCAAGAAGCCTCCCCCATCAGAATGAGGATAATAGCTTGGAATTGCAGGGGCCTAGCCCGACCCAAGGCAATTCGATCTTTAAGGGCTAATATTAGAATATATAATCCGGATATAGTGTTCTTATCGGAAACCTTGGTGACGGAAGATCGCACCTTATCTATTGTACATAGTCTAGGTTTCCTTCATTTTGTGCAATTTTCAGCTTCTTGTAAAAAAGGGGGACTTCTACTTATGTGGAGACCGGGTGTAGAAATTGAACCGGTGAATGTGAATATAAATGCTATTTCTGTTTTGGTGTACTCGGATCCCTCTTATCATCCTTGGCTTATCACATTTGTCTATGCACCTGCTCATTGGAATCAAAAAGCTCACTTCTGGAATCACCTTGACTCGGTGCACCAATCTTTCAAAGGCTCTTGGATATGTATAGGAGATTTTAATGATATAACAAATCAACAAGAGAAATATGGTGGACGCCCAATCTCAAATAATCAAGGAAATGGTCTGAATGCACTGATGAATAGAAATGGGCTTATAGATATAGGCTTTACAGGGCCTCAATTTACTTGGTCTAATAATAGACAAGGGCCTGCCTTAATCAGAGAAAGACTGGACAGGGCTATCACTAATCAACAATGGAGACTTCTTTTCCCGGATGCTTTTCTACAACATCTGACTTCTTCGGCATCGGATCACCACCCTCTCTTACTACATACAGTCACAGCCACTCGTAAACCTTCATCCTTTAAATTTGAGGCATTCTGGGTTTGCGAACCACTCAGCCAAAACATCATCAGAGAGGCTTGGAATAAACAATTTCATGGTAATCCGGCTTATATCCTTTGTAGAAAAATCAGAGCAACAAAGGACGCCCTCAAGCTTTGGAACAAGACACACTTTGGCAAAATTCAAAGCAATATCCAAAGATTGGAAGAAGAATTAATGGAAATTCAAAGTAATCCCATAGCAAGATACAGTCAAGAGAGAGAAAAGCAAGTTCAGCAAAAACTCCACCAACAAAGGGAAAATGAAGAGATTCTCTGGAAACAAAAGTCAAGAATCACATGGCTCACGTCAACAGATCTAAATACAAGATTCTTCCATCTATCAACAACAATCAGAAGAAGGCGAAATTCCATAGATTCCATCAAGCTGAGCACAGGTAACTGGTCTACGGATAGCAATACAATTGAAAATGCTTTCTTTGCTCATTTTAGATCATTATATTCTTCATCAAATCCAAGCTTCCCAAACAACTTAGAAAACCTATTTGAGAGGCAAATAACGGATCATGAAAATGAATCACTTCTAAGGATACCAATGGAAGAAGAAATACTGGGGGCATTGAAGCAGATTCCAAATAATAAGGCACCTGGTCCAGATGGAATGACGGCATTATTCTTTAGACACTATTGGCATATTATCAGAAAGGATGTCATTAGCACTGTGCAAACCTTCTTCAGGAATGGAAAATTGTTGAGACAGATAAACCACACAAATATCGCCCTCATCCCAAAAATTCAAAGTCCCAATAATCCGAGCCAATATCGTCCAATTAGCCTCACAAATGTCATATACAAAATCATTACCAAAATTATGGCAAACCGCTTCAAAGCCACTCTAAGCAATATCATTTCACCACTGCAAACAGCCTTTGTTCCCGGACGAGTCATAAAAGAGAACACAATAATTGCTTACGAGCTTTTTCATCATCTCAAGAAAAAGAAGGGGAAAAAAGGACTGATGGCCATTAAGCTTGATATGGAAAAGGCTTTCGATCAAGTAGAGTGGAATTTTCTGTTTATGGTAATGAAACATTTGGGATATGATGCTGCCTGGATCAACCTGGTAAAAGAATGCATAACGACAGCTACTTTCTCTGTATTAATAAATGGCTCCCCCAGAGGGTTTTTCAATGCACAAAGAGGGTTAAGACAAGGGGACCCCATATCCCCTTTTTTATTCATATTGGTGACAGAGGCTTTATCAAGGATTCTATTACAAGAAGAAGCAAGAGGAGCATTAGAGGGAGTGAAAATCAGCAGGAATAGTCCACCAGTCTCACATCTTCTCTTTGCGGATGACACGATTATTTTTGCAAAAGCAACAGAGAGGAATGCGAAAACAATATCAGAAAGTCTTGATAAATATCACATATGGTCAGGTCAGAAGGTCAACATGCAGAAATCCTCCATCTTCACCACAGCAAACACAAGCCAAGAGATTAAGACTTCAATCAAACGATGGCTACCATATAAAGCATCGTCGGCAAAAATGAAATATTTGGGACTTCCAACTTCTTTCAGCAGAAGGAAAAAAGAAGATTATAAAGAAATGTTAAGCAAAGTGAACAAGAAATTGGAGGGATGGAAACTAAAGCTACTTTCTCAAGCAGGAAGAACAACGTTGATAAGAACAGTTGCAAGCACCATTCCTACCTACTTTATGGCTTCACATAAAATCCCCAAAGAAGTATGCAAGGTTTTGGATACAAGCTTCAAGAATTTCTGGTGGGGTTTCCCAAAGGATAAACAAAAAAACCTAACCCTCAAATCTTGGAAATCTATATGTCAGCCAAAGTCCCTAGGAGGTCTGGGCATTCGACAGATGGCAAACATGAACCAAGCAATGTTAGCAAAAACGGGATGGGAAATGAGCAAAGCACAAGACAAACTTTGGCATAAAATTCTATCAGCAAAATATCTCAACAATACTGATTTCTGGCAAACAACTCCAAAACAGACAGACTCAAGTCTATGGAAAGGAATACTGCAAACAAGAGAGATATTGGAAAAAGGAAGGTGCTATCAGATCAGTAATGGTAATTCAATCAATATATGGTCTCAACCATGGATTCCAACGATGGGGAGCTTCAAGCCCGAGCCATTACCAGGAATGAAAGAAGCACATCCCAACCTAAAAGTGTCAGATCTAATTATTGATGAACCCAGATCATGGAATATTCAGAAAATGCAGGAGCTGTTTGATACGGACAGTATAACTGAAATACAGAAAATACCTTTGTCTTCATTTCCTCGAAATCAGGATAAAACAATATGGATCCCAAGCAACTCTGGTGATTTCTCTGTTAAGTCAGCTTACCAAATGATTACTGCCAATCCAGAGTCACTCCAAAACCCAGAAGCCATGAACATATACAAAGGCATATGGAAGCTAAAAATACACGATAGACATAAACTTTTGCTTTGGAAACTTCAATGGAACATTTTGCCGACCAAATCACGAATAAAAGCCATTATCCGGGAAGTCTCTTCGGATGTATGCCCTCTTTGCAATCAAGAAGAAGAAACGCTCATTCATCTTTTTATAAAATGCCCAATTGCCAGAATCATGTGGTACCAAAGCTCATTACCACTTAAGTTGGAAATACTACCAATAGTGACTATAACGGACTGGATAAAGATGATCATTTCTCCGACAACAACTCTGGGAATGAGAGAGGATGAAGCTCACCACTTTCAACTACTTGCTGTGATAATGTTGGATCTTATTTGGAAGCAAAGAAATGAAATAATCCATAATCATAAACCATTTTCTCTGGAACTTGCAATTGCTCAGCTGCATAAAACCTACAAAGAGTACAAGGAAGCATGGAAGACAAAAAAACAAAGCCAAGATGACAGTTGGAAGAATCCTCCGGATACATTTCAAAGCTTCTCATTTGACGCAGCAGTTCGNAATCATAAACCATTTTCTCTGGAACTTGCAATTGCTCAGCTGCATAAAACCTACAAAGAGTACAAGGAAGCATGGAAGACAAAAAAACAAAGCCAAGATGACAGCTAGAAGAACCCTCCGGATACATTTCAAAGCTTCTCATTTGACGCAGCAGTTCGAANAATCATAAACCATTTTCTCTGGAACTTGCAATTGCTCAGCTGCATAAAACCTACAAAGAGTACAAGGAAGCATGGAAGACAAAAAAACAAAGCCAAGATGACAGCTGGAAGAACCCTTCGGATACATTTCAAAGCTTCTCATTTGACGCAGCAGTTCAAGACAGTTTTTCAGTGGCTTCTACAGTCTGCAGAGATCAAAATGGGGAAATCCTAGAAATCCAAACTGAAAAAATCCTTACTTCAAACCCATTGGTAGCTGAAGCCAAAGCAGCTCTCCTAGCCACAAAAATGGCTTCCCACAGGCAACAAGAAAGGGCAATTTTGGAAGGGGATTCTCAACTGGTAATTGAAGCTATAAACAACAAAAAACCTGCTCACTGGCAAGTTGAACCTATTATCGAAGACATCAAGATCATCTCAACCTCTCACAATCTTTGGATTTTTTCCAAAATTCATCGATCTGCAAATCGATGTGCGCATTCTGTAGCGCAATGGGCAGCCACCAATCTTGTTTTTGGTAGCCTACCCACTGACCTATTATCTAGATGTCTGTTGTTTCTTGATAGTGGAAAAGATCCACCATAACTCTGTACTGCTTTTTATTATTAATCTAATATATGAAGCTTGTTTAGAAAAAAAAAAAAAAACTTAGTGGTCAAGTGGTTAGTTATCACCACGTCGTTTGTAATGTCCTTTTATTTCGGTATTTGTTATTTGTTGATTTAGTCTTACTGCCATGTTATAGCAGCTGTAAAACGTGAGCAATGTTTATGTTTTTAGTTTCCTTTGTAAGGCTATTTAATAGCCATAATCTGTTATTTTATAAATTAAGTTGAGTACGCACGATTTCCTCCATCTTCTCTGTTCTATTCCTTCAGTCTCTATTATCTAACAAAGGGTCCATGAGCGATAGTTGACCTCTGATGCTTGAAAAACTCTCATTAAGCCCCATAAGAAAATGAAGAACATATTGGCGCTGTTGGTAGTCAATTAAACCCTTCAAAGCTCCACAAGAACAATGTGGCATGGGAGAATAACTTTGTAATTCATCCCAAAGCCCTTTCATCCGTATCAAGTAAGAACTAACAAACATATTTTCTTGAGATAAAGAACACGTATACTTCTCTAATTGAAAGATACGAGGACTATTATCTTGATCAAACCGCTCTTTAAGATCAGACCAGACCTCATATACGAGGACTATTACACATACGAGGACAATTTCAACATAGATCATGCTTGCGGCAATGTCCTTAGCAATAGAATTAAGAATCCATGATAAAATCTTATTATTACAACGTTCCCAGGCATGAAACAGAGGATTAGTGGGATTTGGCTGCCGAATCGAACCATTCACAAGGCCAACTTTATTGTTTGCCCGTAGCGCCATCATCATCGATCGTTGACCAAGTAGAATAGTTCTCTCCTGTGAGAAGTTGAGTTCCATTATGAAGGAAATATGGATACGAAGAATCCTCGTAGTAACCAAGGAAATATCATAGGAAGATGCCATTGAGGAAACCTTAAGCTGATACCAAATACAGAGACTCGAGTTGTGAAAATATTTCTAATTTTTTCCGAAAGGTAAAGTAGCATTACATTGTTTGTGTTATAATCTAACAGAAGCTATAAAAACATGCTAAAAAGTACTTTAAAGCAGACAAACTAAATAACTAAGTGCTTAATAGTGAGCACGAGATTGATATACATCTAATATTACCAGTACATATAACTCAGTCAGCTGCATGAAATATCTATTAGGAAATGTAACAAAGTGGAATGGCTTTCTTGGAGATTCTGAGCACCTCCTCCAAATCTCAGGGCATTGATTTTCTTACCTATTTCTCTTCCCCTCATCTTTCAATTCAAACACAAGCAACTAATCTCATGAAACCGGACTGTTAGACACCTGCACAGAACAACCAAGCCGAAAGAAAATCTGGGACTCGAACGATTCAACTGTAACTCATCAACATTAAAGAAAATTGAGACAATGTTGCAGTCTGCCACCATTTCATAATTGCTTGTAGCAGGACTCTGTTGCATCACTAGAAACAATAATAGTTTGGGACTGAGATGAAAGGGGCTCCTCCATAGGGAAGAACACCCTCCAAAAATTGGCGTATGCCGCTATCTGCGGCGAGCACACGGTATTCTTTAGTAAAAGGCGAAAGAATAGTTCGCTCTGTGCTCATCGCGCGGCTGCGTGGTTTGTAGAGCAGAGTTGCTTCCATTTTATGATCATCTGCTTGTGGGGATTCCACTGCATCTTTCCAGTGTGGGACTCGGTGATGAAGCAAGACACCACTTTGCAGTTTGCTGCTGTGCACGTGTACATAGAAACCATAATCCAACCTTCTTATGTGGACCAGCCTACTTCTTGGTCAAAACCTATTGTATCCTCCTCACCTCTGGCCATTAGTGACTTTACAAACCTCAAGACCAGGGAGCTCATGTTGGTGGACATTTTCTGGAGGGCACTTATCAGCAACCGCTCCCAGGCTGGCACTTATTAATGAGTTCTTCCAAGTAGGCATGCAGTTGTTGGTGGGCATTCTCTGGCAAATACTAATTAGCAAGCACCTTCCGGCGAGGCACTTATTAACAAGCACTTCCAAGCGAGTTGCCCTCAGTAAGAAGTGGACCTAACATGGAAGCCCAAACCAGAGAAGGGTGAGAATCGGGTCATTGGAGTCTTAACGACCTACATGACTCCATCTCATAATCACCAGAGGAGTTAGAATGGACTTGAGATGCCCTCAGTAAGAAGTGGGCCTAACATGAAAGCCCAACTTAGAGAGTGGTGAGGATCGGGTCGTTTGAGTCTTAACGATCTACACGACTCCATCTCGTAATCACCAAAGGAGTTAGAATGGATAATTTACCCCCAAACATATAATCTTCATCATTCTCACCAATTTTTTGTTAATTAATATTTAAAATTTTAAACAAATTTTATTTGTTAGAAACTTGTCAGTTTATTACATTTTTGTATAATTGATTTTTTAATACAAGATTTTAAATAATTTTGTATTTGTTAGAAACTTCTCAATTTAAATGATTGATTTTTTAAAAATATTTGTAATGTTATTTTATTTAACATTATTGTGCTATTTTACTTTCTTAAGCTTTTTAAATGGTGAGTGCATATAAGATGGCATGTGTCGTCTTCTAATTGGTCATGATGTGGCTGTCAGTGGCGTAGATTTCACTACACTGACGTATGACCTAGCCATCCACTACTTGGGTGCCCTAATTCGGGCCGTCCAAGCAGTTGAAAGGTGCCAAATAGGGTCATCCTAGCGATGATTGTGATGGCTACACTTTGAGAGAACCGACTTGGACCGCCAAGGGCTACCACTTCCCGGGTTAACAGTTTTATTTTTTTATTTAATTTGAGGAATGAATTAGCTAGTTTTTGAATTATTTTACCTTAATTTGATTTTTATTTATTTTTATATATTTAATAACAATTTTAACATAATGATTTTTCCTTAAATTTTTTATAATAATTTGAAGTGTTAAAAAAAGAAATTTAATGTTATTATTCATATTTTTTTCTCTAATTTAGTTGGGTTTTTAAAAATTTGTAAGTTTTTTTTTGTTTTATATTTGATAATATTTTATTTGTTTTTTTCAAATAAGTTGATAGATGTTTTTAATCTTGTGGTTTTTAATATCATCTCATATGTGTAAGCAAATGAGGCCTAACTCTTTTAGGTGTTGTTTTGGGTGTAATCTAGAACTACAGTACTTCATGATCATACAATATCCAAAGACTGCATTCATCTGAATTCAATATATGCTATCTTTGATAATCTTCCTTATTCATAATTTTTCCAAGTATGAGACGGGATGTTAATGTGTTGATCTTCCTTGATGTTAAAAATTGACATTCTTTTACTATTTGAGTTTTAAAAGCACTGTTAGAAAGAAAGAGGCCCCTTTTCATAGCAGTTAAGTGTGATATACATCTTGTAAATTATAAGGAGAATATGAAGCTTATAATTTTATATTAAAATAGAAGATAGTTTTATACAATTGAATTTATTTTTAATTAAATTACATGATTACTTTGGTTGAATTTATTTTCTTCTAAATTATACAAAAATATCCTGTTTTAGTATTTTTAATCCAAATTCGAAGAGAAAAAAAAAAAAAAATAGTTTGATAATAAAATAACAATAAATAAAGTATAAGGCTATCATTACCGTTTTTAGTTGGTTGAGTAATAGAGCCTTGACAAAGGGACTATTTTGAAACTTGACCATAACTATAGGTCCTAGTTCTAAAGTATTTAAACCAAAGGTATTTCTTTTGAAAAAATGCAACCAAAAAAATCAAAATAGTAATTTTGCAAATAGAAACTGCTAAATAGTATATTATTATTGTGTCTCTCTTATCTCACTATGGAGGTGCTGTTGCCCATTAACCTTTGATTTTTTTATTTTTATTTTTTTATGGAAAAAGAAAAGAGAGTCTAAATGGGAGATGAAGTGTCTCATTTACAAAGTGCAATAAAAGTAAAATAAAAGTGTGATGCATAACTGTACTTATTAAAAAATATTAAACTAAAAGTTCTAAAACTCAGAGAGAGAGAGAGAGAGAGAGAGAGCCGCCTAACATTTAAAGCTCGGTGTGCCTCTAGTGTATTTCCATTTTTTTTTTTCCTTTTTACTTTCAAATATTTTTTAAAAGTATTTAAATATTATTTTAAAAAAATATACAAATTTACTAGTAGTCACGTTCTTAACCAATAAGGTAAAAAGATTTAAAAAATTGAAACACACGAACAGGCAAACTGATGGAAGAAAAATCAGGAGGTACCTAGCATTTTTCTAAAAGGAATGCAAGAGAGAGATCGGAAAAAGGAAAAATAAAGTGTCATTAGAGACTCAACAACTACCACTGTTCACCCAACTCGACTTGAAAAAGCATATTCCGACTTGATCCGAATTAAGAGACTTCCAAAACTAGGATTTTCGAATAACCGATTACCTGAACTGAAATGTGTTGTCAGGAGTATCGGTTTTCCGACCCCCCCCCCCCCCCCCCCCCCC
>QEOT01123925.1:53063-86806 GCA_003123785.1 Pterocarya stenoptera | reverse complement strand
CCCCCCCCCCCCCCCCCCCTTTTTTCCCCTCTAGATCAGTATACTAGAAAAAGTTGATAACAATTTTATATGAGAAATAAAAATCCTTCTAACCAGTTTTCGATAATTTCTTAATGGCACAAAGTCTATTGAAGTGCAATCAAGAACCTATCAAAATGCATTGTATTTTAATTCTCGGACTTTTTAATCTTTTTTTAATGATTGGTATAGAATAAGACATTACGTGACCACTTTTGATTAATCTATATATTTATTTTTAGTCGCATCAATTTTGTGTCATTATAAAATATAAATATGAGTCGTATGTAAATGAGAAAATTATTGTGTTGGCATATTCGTATTGACTAACCTAATCTTGACCAGCTTCCAAAAGAGGAAAGGCGCTTAGATTTTTTATTGACTAAAATATTTTTTTTGTTTGCCTGAAGTTTTTTCAGGCACATCCAAATGAATCATTGATGGGATTTATTAATTTTTCAACTTTCCATAAATAAAATTAAATTCATCTCAACTTACTAATTTATACATTTTAACTTAAAAAAATTAAACTTATCCCAATAAAACCCATAAAATAATACTATTTAAAACTCAACTCATCTCATCTTAACATCCAAACGTAGCCTAAAGTCATATAAAGTGTTTACAAAACTATCTGATAGCAAAACAAACAGAGCCTTAATGAATATGGTTGTACAATCTTATCGGCATATAATTAAAAAGATAGTGTTCGTTAGATATTCTAAATTTGTTCGAAGAACTCAGTCCACTAACTAAAAAGAAGAAAGTTCAATCAATTTTAGCAAGCTCTAAGTTGAATATTTCATCTCATCAAGTTCATATGCTTGTTTTACAATTGAAATATAAAAATAATTTGTGCAAGTACAAGGCGCGCAAGTGTTACATAAGCTATTTTTAAAAAAAGTTGGATCTCATGAGAAAATTTATTTTTTATAATAGATTTTTTTTTAAGGAAACTCGCACATCGTATAGGTAGCATCATTGTTATAAAGAGGGGTCGCCTACAGCGGGCACACCTCCTCCCTCCTTGATGGTCAAAGATAACTCTTGGTTACCGATATTCATATAATTATTTTATTATTTTATGAAAAATTCGTATAGGTAGCCATTAAATGCAAATGACTAAGAAAATGTGAAAAAAAGGTCTCAATCGTCAATTTATATATTCAAAATAGCACAAGTTAAACTTGTTAACGCTTCTCTATATTTGGCAAGCACCATCCATCTTTATATATGCAAAGGAGAAGTTTCGAAAATAAGGCTGAAAATCTAGTTCACACCTAAAGCACAAGTAGGTCCATTTTGATTTTTTTTTTTTTTTTTTTTTTTTACCTTTTAATTGATTCTAGAAAAGGAGAAGTCGAGATTGGGCAGTTTGAATTGGTTGGACTTTTTGGAGATATTTGAGGGATCTCTCACAAACTTTTTCTGGCAGGTTCATGTCTTTGACTCTTTAAACATTATCCTCGCAAATTTCGTGACATGTTCGGTCTCTCGTCAATTTATAAGACTGCTAAGAAACCATTTTCAGCATGTTCATGTGATCCACATGAATGCGCGGATTACCGATCAAGTGGCAGTGTCTGATTACTACTTCCTTCTGATATTCTCTCTTGCATGCTGCATATGTCTCAGTCCCTCTTCCCTCTTCCTATATATATAATTGCCTCAAATATTCACATGTGAATCATCTCGGATAACAAGTCTCTTGGAAAGATCTTGAAAGAACTCATTATCCCCGTTCATCTCTCTTCTTTGATTAGAAAGGTCGGTGGAAAGAGATCCGAACATCTGATCTATGGCTAAGAAGATCACAAATATGATCACTTCTTGGATTGAGGTAGCTCCTGCCCTCATTGTTTATCCCCACAAGCCTTCTAATTCACCGAGTCTCGAGCCTATCGCCGAATAGGATGACAAGGAATTCGACCAGGATGATTCCCAGTCCTAGCTAATTTAATGCATTTGATCCCAATGAAGTGTTGTTGAATCCCAAATGCATGTAAACCATTCATGTTGTTCTTCATTCTGGATGGCGTACAGAAGAACAATAATAGTTCAGATGATGGGTGTTTTGCTGATGGTGATATTGTAGTAGGAACAACTGCAGGAACATATATATAAATATATATATATCTATCTATCTATATTATAAAAACATCAATTTTCTGAAAGTTCGTATATTGCAGTGTAAATTTAATCTCTTTATAAGGAATATGAAATTCTTGTTTGTCTTAATTCTTTTTCTTTGTAAACCAGTACTTCTGCTATTTCAGCCACAAGCTCTAAACGAATGTCAAGATTTAGCTAGGCTCCAATTAGGTCAAAAACCAACAAGATTTTGTCTGACTTTGAAATTTCTTATGATCTAGATGTGACTCCAAAATATAATATTTGTCCTTTTATAGCAATTTTGTAACGAATACAAATACACCAACATTTATAAATAAATAACAAAAATTTGAGAGTTCACTTTCATTCGATTCAAGTACTTGGATTTCGATAAATGAAAAATACAATTTATTTATATTCCAATAATATTCATTTAGAAGAGGAACCTTGATGTTGTTGGCATGGTTATTGAAGGCGCGCAAGTGAATATATAATGTTGGATTATGAGATCTAGTGATCTCCTTTAGGGACTCGCTAGACTTATGGGAGTCTACCAATGCTTGATAACCCAACCCGTCGATGCACCTTGTGTATATTACGAAGCCCCTCATACCTGTCCGCAACACATATAGATGTGGAGCTCTGCACTGCCAAAGTTTATAAGGAAATAAGGTTGTGCTTATACTAACAATAATTGCTTTTGGCCTAGTGATAAGCATTTGATCATAACAAGTGGTATCAGAGCGAGGTTGAGGATTCGAGTCCCCCAAGTGTCGCTGGGGAGGAGATTGTTGGATTATGGGATACAATCATCTCCCTTAGGAACTTACTAGATTTATGGGATTCTATTGGTGCTTGACAGCCCAACCCGCCGGTGCACCTTGTGTGCATGAAGCCCCTCATGCCTACCCACAGAACGTATACGTTGCCAAAGTATATAATGAAATAAAGTTATGTCTCTGCTAACAGCAATTGCTTTTGGCCTAGTAGTAAGCGCTTGATCCTAACATATAACCTACTAAAAGTGGTCTAATCCAACCAATCTGGCTTGCACAATGGAATGAGTCGTGTTCATGAGCTAGCCCACTCTAAGGGTGCATTTGGAACACAAGTATTCTTAGGTATTCTCAGATATTTCCTTCACAAACATCACTCAAGCACAAAACAGTTTCAATTTCAAATCTTCAATTTTTTTATCTAATTATTACCTAATTATTACAACTTTTTCAAACTCACAAACAAAATACAACAAACAACAAACTTTTTCAAATTTGAAAATAAAAATAAAATCTAAACAATTTTTTAACTTTATGATATTTGTATTCAACTTTTACTCTCTTTTTTTTCCCAAAACTAAATAAAATATCTTAACTCAAACTATTTTAGTACTACTTGTTGAACCCAAGATTTCAAGTTTCATATAATTATATATCTACATATAGATTTTGATGATAACAAATGAATTCAAGCATAAAGGAGTCTCAAACTCAAGTTGTCTATACAACGGAGCAAGCACATCAATGAACCAAGCATTAGTAAGAAAGGGAACAAGCTCACAATTAAAGCTCTTAGAGTAATTTTGTACATCTCTTAAAAATTTGAAATTGGATTAAGGTTTAAAATTAATCTTTTCTCATAAAGCATCAAATTCTATTTTCCACATGTGCATGATATATTTGAAAACTAAAAACTTGAACTTTGAATTTTTGAAAGATAATTGATTGTCATCTTTCACATGTGCATAACATGACTAGAAGTTTGAGTTTTGAAAATCTAAAAGATGATTGATTGTCATCTCTCACATGTGCATGATAAGTTTGAAAACTTGAAAAGTGATGTTCTTTTTGACATATGCAAAAGGTAGATAATTTTGCTTGAAACATTTGAAAAGTAAATAAGGCTCCTTTTTTTCATATGCAAAAAGTAGAAGATTTGGTTTGAAATTTTTGAAAAATGAATGATGTTGTCTTTGGCAATTGCAAAATAGAGAAATTGTTTCTGAAAGTTTTGGAAAGTGAATGGTACTCCTTTCTGACATGTGAATTTTTATAAATTTGAAAAAGAAGTCTCATATGCCTATAAATAGCTCAATTGATATCTTTAAATTTACAAAAAGAGCATACACACATCAATTGCAAGCTTTACAACATTCATTCAATAATTTCAATATCTCTTCTCTAAGCACTCAACTTGAACTCTTATTCATAGATATAGTTTTGCATTGTATTATTTTTATTTCACTAATTGAGGAGTATTCTCTGATAACCTACCCACACAAAGAATAGTTAAATCACCATGTGTAAGGTGATTGTAAGTGTAGAGGGTGTTCTACACGGATTCTTTGTAACAGTATTGCTTAAATGTGTTAGAGGTTTCTATATCTACCTGAAGGAGATTGAATAGTGAATTTGTGAATTCTCAAGAGGTAGCTTGAGACAAGGACATAGGTAGTAGGACTGAACATTGCTCAAATAATGAGTTTGCTTCTCTCTTACCCTTACTATTTATATTTACTGTTGCTTCATATTTTGTTCATATTTTATATTGTGAATTTGGTTTATAATTGTTAATTTTTAAATACAATCTAATTCACCCCCTCTTGTGTTAGTCATATGGGCAACACTACTATTCACTAATATACTGAGATATTCAAAATATCCAATAGATCCCTAAAGCTTCACTCAATTTTTGCCAATATTCACGCAAATTAATAACATAAACTTGGCCAGCATATAAGTTATTATTCTTGCATATTCACCATTTAAGTGCTTTACGATTATTCCAGTAATCACAAATCTGACTTGACCTATGGATGAATACCCAAGCATACATTTCGTGCTTGTTTGACTAATAGCAATGAGATTCCCAAATATCATGCTAAGAATAGCTAGGATATTTGGGAGAATATGTTGTTCGTTTGTTGAGAAATAAAAAGTACTATAAAAACCTTAGTGGCTCAAATTGAAGCAATTGCTTTTGAAGATATAGTAAGAAAAGCAACGACTAGGGTGGGAGGGTCAGAGTCAAAATAGGATTCCTCACATTTTTCTCTCATTCAAAATCGTTCGAGATAAAGGACTTAGAGGAAAAGCAAGGTTTGGAAACAGAAGAAATCACACAAGGGTGATAAAAATAGCCTAACCTAATAGTTCACTTGACTCTCACTAAACACTCACTGAAGGCTCGATCGTGTGAGAGTAGGAACTTCAGTTTACTAAATGTATGACAGACTACGAGAGCTATAATTTTAGTTTGCTACTACGTAAAGCATAATGCGTAGTAGCATATAAAGTCTAAATAGAGAGATAGAGATTTACGTGATTTGGTATTAAAGGTGTAAGTTTACCGGTCCAGAATGGAAAACCTGACCGGACCGATAGGTATATTGCTCGATTTTGGTCCATATAACGTTAGAATTTCGATTTTCGGTCCAATCCCGAGATGTGGTTTTTCTGGATCGGGCCGACCGAAGTATATATATTGTTTTTCAAAATATTATATATATTATTTTATCAATTCTTCTATGGGTAGGGAACTTTCCATTGGAATTGCACAGGAAAGAGCTTTTTATTCCACATCAACTACAAGTAAAGAAATTAAAAAATAAAAAGAAAATAAAATAGAAGATGACCAATTGCTCAACACGAACAGAACTGGGAAGGAAGGCTAAAACGCACAGAACATGAACGGAAGAGGCGCTCTTCTTTCCCTACCCGTAGAAGAACTGCAACCCATTTCCTTGCAACCCAGATTTTTGGGACAAAACCTCTGCCTCCGCCATTCATCTGCATCGGTATTATCTATGGTAACTTTGAGCACTTCACCTCCTCCAACAGTCATCAAATACAATGAAAAACTAAGCATGTTTTGGTTCAAATTAAGAAGAAAATTAATCATACCCAGATGCATCTCTTTGAAAACGATTCGCACCCCATGCTAACAACTCACGGATGCAATCAAGAGATCCCTTTCTGGCAGCAAGATGAAAAGGAGTAGAGGGAGATGCAGAGGTTAGGTTCCATAAACCCATATCGACCTGGGGAAGCTTCAGAAAGGAGGGAGTGAGATGGAGGAGCATGGAGGGGGGAGATGGAACTGCAATCTGAATGGGGGGTTTCTGCGACTTGGGAAAGCTTTGGAGAGGAGGAGAGTGAGATGGAGAAGAATGGAGGAAGGAGATGGAACTGCAATTCGAATTCTCTGGGTTTGTGTGAAATGCACTGTCTCATTTTCCACGTAGATCGTTCATGCGCAATCCGAGCCCCAAGTGTCCTGCATCCATCATTTTCCTTATTTTATATAGTAGTTCTATAAGTTACTTACATAAATTTTCATCTAACCTATCACTATTGACCATATGTATTTGGTGTTTGCATGATATTGCATTTTAATTTCATTTTCTGTATTTTTTGTTTTTAACTTTATTATGACAATTTCTAATTCTCAAGGATGGATATGGATAAGCTTGATAATTTTTTGAACTTTTTTTAGGCTATTTTCATTTACAAATGTGCAAATAAAGTTCGATAGTTAACATTAAAAAATGTAAACATTGTGAGCTTTTTTGTATAGTTGAGCAGAAAATACACATAAGAATTGATTTTGGGTTTTTTTGCATTTTTGGTCAATTTTACACTAGCCTGGACTGAATGGACCAACTGGACTTATGGCTAACGATCCGGAAAAGGATGGACCGAAATTTTCAGTCCAATCCAAAAATCTCCTTATGGATCAACCGGATTGGACCAGACTGATTACACCCTTATTTAGCATAAAAGCTTACATTCACAGGTCGTTTCAGCTTTAAATCCATTATGCTTGATGATTATACAATTTCTCATGGTCATACATAACTCTCAATACAATAGAGAAAATAAGGTTGAGGAGAGGTTGAAAAAGAAGCTTTCCTTCTGAAGAAAGAGTCCTTAGGGATGGTAGAGAAGTCTTTTCCTGGAGAGTTGTTAATTGATCCCACATTTGTAATGGTCCCCTCCTTTTATAAGGGCCTCCTTCTTACTTTTGAGTAGTTGAGTCCTATTTGCCTTATGTCACTTTCAACTTTTTGTATGTCAGTCAGTCTCTTGTAACTTTATCTTTCTCTTATCTTATCTCTTCCTTTTATTCTTAACAATGGGCTTCTAGTGGGCTAGACCCTAGTTCCTTATATATCCAACAGATGCTTGCGATTTCTAAAGTTGACTTGTCTAACAAGAAGGTCTTGAGAATTTTCAATACAAGTCAACCACGAGAGAGAAAGTCTACGAGAACTTTAGAAGAATAAATTCAGAGAATTGTCCTTGATCTTCTATTGTTGTGTGATGGAACAAAGATCTTTGAGGGTGGACCTTGAGGAGATTTGTAAATCCCTTGTAAAGGCCCTAAGGATGGGTCTCTAGGTTGTTTGTTTGTGCGAGCGTATGACTGATAATCACATATGATTTTTCATAGTTAGCAAAGAGTGCATAAGCGCGTATTTCATATTTAGTGATCATTTCTGTTTTCATCAGTGCTAGTGAATTGCTTCCACTCTGAGTTGATTTCAACGTCAAGTTATCATTTTAGCGTTATCGTTAGAGTTTGTTTGTTGTAAACCCGTGCTAAGTGGGCGGGGAGCCCATTGACCCCTGGATCCATCTTAGGTAGTTGTTGAGCCCATCGAACTCATTTTTGGAGGTGACCTTCTGGCAATGGTTATGGTGAGAGAATTAGCCCCGATCGTATGTGCGTACGTTAAGATTTCTCATTGAAGAAGTGATAGGATGTTTGTCTACTATTATGGCAAAGGCTAACTCCGGCCATGTGCGTCTGTTAGCATTGGTTGCCTACGTTTAGCCAGAATATGTTGCTAAGCTTAACTATTGGAATGCAGGAGGTATGCTCGAACGCTATTGTGGGAGGAGGTTTGCTCGACCCCTGTGTGGTGGGAGGTTTGCTCAAACGCTATTGTGTCGATGGCGTGTTAAGCTTGGTCTTCAAAGCTTGGCTAGCATATGTTGCTAGGTTTAGCTATTTTACAGGGGGGCAGAGTTCTTAACTCTAGGGTAGCCCCAAGGAGGCTGGAGTATTTGACTTTGGGGCTGCCTGTCTTTCTTGAGAAGTTTTCAGGAAAAATTAGCTGGTTAGAGTAAATAAACCAAACCACCAATGTGAGATGTGTAAACTTGAGCTAAGCTGCCTGATATTCAAAATTGTGTTTTGGGGGGGGTGGGGGGGAAGGGGGGACTGCGGGGAGTTTCATTGCTCGTCTTGCTCATTTTCTCGGATGAGCTTGATCGCTTAGGGGAGCAAACTGCTCGCCATGCTTGTTGGTCGGGGAAAACTTTGTTTGGTGAGAGTTTGGTCTCCAAAGTGTTCAAGTGTGGCTTAGAGACAACTCCTTGTTGGAGTTTTCTCTTCTCACCCTTTTCTTTTTTCTGGAGTACGACGAGGGCTAGAGGCACCCAATCGAGGCTTGGGCGGGTTTGCCTTGGTGATAATGAAGATCAAGCGTGCCCAAGCAAGCACTTGAGGGCTTGAGGGCGATCTATTCTGGTGAAGACAAAAATTTTAGATGCCTGAGCGGTGCTCGAGTGCTCAGGGTCTAGTGACTGGTTTTCTAACTTTTTGTATAGTGGGGGTTGATCGTCATTGTGAGTCCTCTTTGTTCCATTTATTTGCTGAAATTGACTGGATTCACACGTAGAGGCCAAGAACTTTACTGTTCACAGCACTGAACACGTGAATCTGTAAGTTTGGGCACGTGAATCTATCACTGATCTAAATGTTTGCTACTAAAAGTTAGATATCTATTTTATTTTATACATCCTTATACATATATATATATATATAAATCATACAAAACACATGCTTATATTACACTTCATTGCAATACAAATATGAATGATTACTGTACGAAATGTTTGTTATATACGAAAAAATACAACTCATTATTATTCTGTCTTCTCTCTTTATTTACCTTTATAGTTATACACCATGAACATGGAGGAAAAAAGACAAAAAGAAAACAGAGGCTCAAGACTGACGAAAATCAACACCGTCGAGGGTCAACAAAGAGTTAGCTGCCTATTAAGATCAATTAAATAAAAATGAGAATAAAAAAAGTTACCACAAATTAACACGAGAAGAACATTGTCCGCAAGTTAGCAGCCATCAATGTGCTTTTGTTTTCTTTTCCCTTTTTTTTTTTTTTTGTTTACTAGTGTTCTCTATGTTCTATGCATATTTTTCACATGTAAGTAACTCTTTGATGCAGTGTATAGAGCTTTTATTTATTAACTTCTGTAACTTTTTTGGGACCGCGTCCTTCTCTTTTTCTTGTCTTTTAAGCTTTTTAACACTTATAAAAAGACCATATC
This sequence comes from Pterocarya stenoptera, assembly GCA_003123785.1. Classification (NCBI taxonomy): domain Eukaryota; kingdom Viridiplantae; phylum Streptophyta; class Magnoliopsida; order Fagales; family Juglandaceae; genus Pterocarya; species Pterocarya stenoptera. The sequence continues at coordinate 77,321 of QEOT01123925.1, read as the reverse complement.
TCACCTACCTTTACTCTCAAAGTTCTCAACCTCACCCTCCACTCCTGATATCCTTTATAAACATAGCTTTTTGATAGCTGAAGCAAGGATAGCAAGATCTAGACATTAGTAGCAAGACAAAGCGTTTCTCGTAGTACTGCAAATGGCAAAGGAGACCAGATACCTGAGTTTCTGGATTGAGGTTGCTCCAGCTCTTCTCATTTCAAAGACCAAGGTGGTTCCCGTTTCTACTGTCCTGGAGACAATTACTGAAGAGGCGGAGGAGGCTGAGGGATACGATCAAGACTAGTAAAATGTTTTGCCCGTTTATTCTGCAGATCATGATCGGCCTTTGAATGAGTGATTATTTGAATTAAGTTTTGCAGCTCATCCAATCAAAAGATAGTGATGTTTAGTGCAAGGACATGAAAATTATTTTCTGTCAATATTCCAATCTTGTCTTGTGTTTTCTTCCTATATGAAGCAATTATTTCTCTTGCTCCATACTTGAGAATCGTACGTAGCATTTTGCAAAGTTGAAGCCTCTGATTCTCATATTGACATTTGCAGAGCATAAAAAACAAAAGGGTTTATGAGCCATAAGGATAACAAACTTGGCGCACGGAATCAAAAGATCATTTTTTTTTTTTTAATTTTTTCTTTACATTTACTAACTTTGAGATTATCTCCAATCGCGTTGTACGTTTGGATGGGTCAATACAGAGAGATAGACAAACTATTACATACTCGTGTAAGGTACATGAAACAGTTCGAAAATGATACATGAACAATATAATATATTAAATTTTGTAAGAATATATATAATGACGTGTCTCTTTATCTGGAATTCAATTGAGCACCGCGGGAGAAGTAGTACGTATATAGAAGCCTATTACGAGGAAACATAGTAATTAATCAGGATACTGATATTATAAGTGTCAATTCATTTGGCACGAGGGTTTGAAAGTTTTGAATTTTGAAGACCATAACCTGTAAAAATCAGAATTTGTATTTTGTCAACTTTCTCCATCCCTTTCTAACACGAGATTTAAGAGTATGTAGAGTGGGATAAAGGTCTAATAGGAGTATGTTAGATATATAGCATTTTCTCCCATCTCACTCTTCTTCCATTTTGGTGGGAGATCTGCGTTGCTGCCATCTGGTTTGCAGTAATGAGTTTTACCATCATCATCCTTATTTGTGACGTGGGACGGTGGGAGTTAGGATTTCTTTGATTGCACGTAAAGGTACTTAATATATTGTAACTTTTTTAATGGGTCGTTGCACGGGGGGTTATTGGGTTTTACTTTACGGAATATCAACCTAACATTAATTAACTATTGTAAAATTCTATGAACTTCATTTTCATCCTAATATTGTCTATCAACCTTTAAATTTCTTCTTTATAAAAGTAAAATATGATCTACAGTTCATAAAAATGTCACATTCTGTATAATGAGATGAGAGTGAAATAAGCTCCCTTCGAATTGTTAGTTTCATAACTGGTGCCTCAATATGTGTATGGGATAAATATACCAGGCCCAAGCTCATCAGACTCAACCCATCAAAGGGTCATCATCAGGATGCAGGGTGATTTATGCAATTAATGTTTATATGTTGGGTTTGAAATGAATTCCATGGTGATTTATGTATTTTTTTAATTGGTTTATTAAATTTTGAACAATAAAGCTCTAACACCCTATTTGCATTATCCACAAGTTTTGAACTACAAGTATTTGTATAATTCAATCTCAAATGTTTTCTCCAAAAAACACAAGTAGAACATGCCTAAACTAAATTTCACAAACACAAATATTATAACTCCATAACATACTAAGTCCCCAAATGTTAGAAACTTTGCAACTTCATTTGGGGACTTAGTATACATACCCATTTCAACCATATATTAGTCATTCACAACTTCATTCACAACTTCATTCACAAATATACATACTCATTGCAACCATATATTACTCATTCCTCCAAATGTTATACATACTCACAACCTCATGCACAAATATACAACTTAGGATTAAACAATATATTTTATTATGTACATACTCACAACTTAATTCAAAAATATATATGAAATTTGAAATATACAATCAAATTGAGCGATTAAGGTTGGAAAACTTACCTCAAGGGCATGCAATCCAATAAATCCAACCAAATGCCCAAAAGCTACATATGAAAAGGCAATAGATTTAGAGAAAAATCACAAATCTAATATATAAAAAGCAACTATAATTCGAAATACATCATTGGGAGAAAACAAATACAAACCTCAATAGATTTGCACACCATCAACACAATATCAACTTTGATTCACACTCTCTCTATAACACTCTCTCTCTACCCCCTCACTCTCGGTCTCCCCCTTGAAGTGTTCCAGAGCTGCTTTGGCTTTTGAACAATCGATTTTGGCCCCAATGGGAAGTCTTGGACGCCATATATATATTTTTGCCTTCCCAGAACTTATTAGGGCAACATTTCTTGCCGTAATAGATAGTCACTAACTAGAATGGTGTCGTTTCAGTTAGTGTATGTCATCTATTACGGCAATAACTTAGAACAAATGGCACTGTGAGTTTGAAGAATCGTGTTCAAATGCTCATTTACGTGTTTGAATGTAGAGTTTTCATAGTGGCTCCCTAGCTTCCGCATGGTTTATTTCAATCCAAAAACCGTTTAGATGGTTAATATACCGTTTGAACGAAAAAAATTGAATATGTCTCAGCATATTTCCTTAAATGTATGTAGTAATAGGAGGGAAATCTTTCCACGTATGTGATCTCGCCTGACCTACCTTGGCGATTCCGTTCAAATGGTTCAATATCCATTCGAATGCTAATATACTGAAGTCGGTTATCCATTCGAATAGCTCCATATACCATTTGAATGGATTATTGTTTAAAAATTTTATTTATTTTATATGCCCAATAGAATAGAAATTTAGTATTAAACTAAACATTAGTATAGCGAGATTTATTAAATACTTTAATAGCAAACTGTAAATTAATAGTGATGTTTTAATTACCAAAAATATTGTATGCATATATGTACATATTTTTATATATATACTATACTTCACTAGACTATAATATAACAAATTCTAGTACAAGTATAGTTATATTATAACGATACTTGTATAACTTTAATATAAATATAATATAACTATACTATATATTTATAATACACTAGTATAATTACTATACTATACTTAATTAGAGTATAATATATATACTATTTATTCTATACTAGTATAATTATATAATTATAATATAACTATACTTTATTTTACTTTTTTCTTTTTAAGGGAAAGTTCATGTTTTATTGATAGCCTTCATCAAATGAAGGAATGAATACAAGAGGGATAGACCTCCATATCAATACCATCCTCTAATAGGTCTAAAGAAATCTTTGCTAAAGTGTGAGCAACAACATTTGCATCCCTACTAATGTGTTGGACAAACCAACTGTCAAGTTGTAAAAGTTGTTGTTTTACATCAAGAATGATAACACCTGAACTATGCCAGGAAGAAACATCTTGTGTAATACTCTTGATGACTTGGAGAGCATCACTTTCCAATATGATCTTCCTCAATCCAATCTCAACAGAAAAAATAGAAGCTTGTAAAGCTCCACAAGATTCAGCCATGATAGGGTTAGGAAATAATTCTCTCTGCATTCTTTTGTGGCCAATACTTTACCTTCATGATCTCTAGCTATGATTCCAATGCCAACCCTCTCAAAAGTCTTGTTGATTGTTGTGTCCCAATTCACTTTATAAAAAACCTACAGGAGGAGGCTCCCATCTGCAGACCCTTGTAATCATCGCAGCTCCTATTTGACCAATCCTTGCATGCACCTTTTGGAAATTCATAAGCAAATATCTCAAATGCTGTGTCACAAGGAGGGATGAAGAAATTGGCCTGCAAAAACATATTTATTTCTCCTCTACCAGATCTTTCTTGCTATTACTACAAGTTCCTCCATAATATCCTGCTTATAGACTGTAGTCATAGATACAAATAGGCTCTTAAAGCAAAGTACAAAAAGGGTACTCTTTTGAATATTATTAGAACAAAGACTCCAACACTAAGAGTATAATTATACTAATGTATTTATAACTATACTATACTTAATATTAGACTATAAGAGTATAACTATACTATTTCTCTCATTAGACTATAAGTACATTATATTAATAGTGTAATAAAATATTAGTCTATTTATATTGGTTCATGAATCAACCATTCGAACAGGCCATTTCTGGTCGAATACATAAAACAATTATATTAAACCATCTGAATTGACAAAAACCTAGTTCAAACGGAATTTTTTTGAGACATATATACCCCATTTTGCATCGAACAAATCATTCACTCATATAACCTCATGCGAAGACGTTCTCTACTGTAGACTCCATCATCCACATCTAACAGGTAGCACTCCATCATTCCTTGATTCTAGGTAGAAAATAGGGTTGAGAATTGATCTATTGTGTGTTGAAAATAGGGTGTTTTATGTTCGAACCCAATCCGAGTGATTTTGGTATTTTCGGTTGCCATTGGCCATCGAACTGGTGGAGTGACGTCTAGGCTTGACTCCATTACAGTCTTTAGGATCAAAACCAACAATTCTTGATGAATGTTAGCTTTTACATTCGATTCTAAGTCGACTCAGCCATGGATGTTCATGGTTGAGGTTTGCTCGTTCCAATGACTTCAAAATTGTTTAAATAGTTTTTTCTAAAAGTCATTTTTTTCAGTTTGAACGTGTCACCACACGTTCGAATGTAAAGAACTAAGTCAAATATTCGTTTGAATCAATTTGACTCAGTTCGAACAACAAAAAATTTGTTCAAACGGTATCTCATACACGAACTCCGTCCAAAACCAAATACTTTTCAGACTATATTTTTCTGTTCAAATTAACTAAAACCGTTTGAACTGGGACCCATACTTGTTCGAACATTATCACTTTACATTCGAATTATTTATATTTTAGTTCGAACAACATTTTTTTCTATTCGAACAAAACTCAGTATAACATAATTACAACAATAAGTTTCTATTTATATGCATAGGGTTTCTTTGTTTTATAAACAGTGAATTCATGGCATACGTTGGAAGAAAGCGTGGAAGGGAGGGGCATCCTAGCGGCAAAGCTAGTGAGCTGAGGAGGCTGATATTGGCTAAGTAAGAGATCATGTTAGAAGACTTACACGATTTCGTATAGGGAGAAATGAGGTTGTCATCCATAATCAACAAAAGAGGATGGGCTCCGTTCTGTGAGCAGAAGGGGTGACCTATCTAGATATGGGTGGTGAGTTTTATTAGGCTATATTAGAGATGGGGGCTGATGATGACTTATTTACGTCTGAAATTCTAGGAGTCATAATTACTATGTCAGCAAATAGTATAGCTTAGTTTCTAGGCATCCCCTGTGAGGTAGGTGCATACCTTACATAACCACCAATAGTAGGAATAGACGGTGTCGATGATATCAAGAACGAGGCTCCAATAGATGATGGTCCAATACTTGATGAGATTCGTTGGTTGATGCATGATGATTCGGCTCCTCCATATGGTGGCAGCAAGGTCATCAAACAGGTTGATTGTCGAGCCTTCTTTCATATGCAAAATATTATTGCCTCACACAATATCGATCCAAGAAGGCACAAGACAGATTTTGGCATTGGATGAGCTCGACTAATGTTATGGATAGCACAAGGAGAGCCGATTGATCATTTGCATCCGATCTAAGTCACGGCATTTGACTAGAGGTAGTCTACCGTATGCATTGATGATCTCCAACCTCCTAGTTAATTTGAGGTTGAATGTGCTATTGACAGAGTGGAGGCAACTATAGATCGTTTCCCTTAACAGGAACACTTTCAGCAAGAGCGAGGGCCACTTGTAGAAAACTTGCATTAATGTTGCAAGGACACACGGTGGCATTGAGCGTGATCTAGCTCCTATGGATGTCGGTGCTGATATAGAGGCTGCAGGGACTACTACCAAGGAGATGCAATCCCTGTTCGACGAGCATCGCACACTTTTGATTTTGGACATGGAGAGGATCACTACGTCCATCATGGTTCGACTGCAAGAGGTTTAGGGAAGCATTACTGTGATGTAGGAAGACCTTGATAATCTTACACAGTAGTTATATTTTGTATCGATCTTTCTGTTTTGTATCAAACATTGTCACTTTAATTTCGATAAGTTTTAATTTGTATATATAGCTAACTTGTTTGGTATAAAAAATGAGTTTTTTTCCTTACCATTTGGTGATATCAAAAATGAGTTTTCCTCAGAGGATTTTTTTTTTTTTTAATCTCCAAATTGTTATTTACCATAAAAAACTGTTAACTAATTTTTCAATTAATTATATTAATCTTCTAGGACAACATATATGATACATTTTAATTTACCATAATTAATGAAGTTGTATAGATAGATTTTTCATCTTTTAAAAATAAAAAATAAAAGACTCAAATAATGACAATTTTTAAAATATTTGAATTTCTTTCAATAAATTTCTATAACTAAACTTATCTCGATTTTATGCATCAGTGTTCGAACTAATCTTCTAAGCATTTGTACATTTTATAAATCCGTTTGAACATAAAATTATTGTTCGAACGAGATAGAAAACAACCCTGCCAGATTTATATACAACTTTCCATGAAAAAAGTCGTTCAAAGAATTACCTCTACATTCAAATAGAAAATGTCATACCGTCGAACAATCTCAAACTCAGTTCAAATGATGTCTAGCACTCCCCTACTACAATTGTGTAAAATTTATTGCCATGAAGATTGTTCAACATTTATGTCAATAATCAAATATAAAATAACATACTTGTTGAAACTGATTGCAAGAAGTTCGAACAAACATTTGTCTATTCGAACACGTAAAAAACCACTTCCATATTTTGGGACAAGATTTTAATTTCGTCTCAAATAACTTCTTTTAAGGATGAAATTTAATTTGTCCCTAAAAGATTTCATCCCTAAAAATTAGATTTCTTGTAGTGTATGCTCTACATGCTCGAGAGCTCCCACAAGATCTGTCCTATTTGATTGGGGGTCAGATCACATGCTCGAGATCTTTCACCAAAATCACTCTCTACAGATTCAATATTGGTCACCATGGTGGACAAGCAATTACTTCTCACGGTATTTTCAAAACATCATTTTCTTTTCTTCAAATTTGAAATAGTCTATATAGGGAGAATTGGGCCTTGCCTAGCACGTGGACTCCTACTAGTCTATATAGGAAGCATGGGATTGTCACGGATCCCAAACTCATTACGCAATGTATCTGGCAAAAGATAAGACTATCGAAAGTTGTTTGGCTACAAGTAGTTGGCATCTTCTCCAAATAATGGTGGAAAAAATTAGATCACAAAATCCTAATGCTTTTGTGGTTGAGTTTCAGATCCATATATTGCCCATATCTTAATGCTTTGTGTGTGGAGGTAAGTGTAATATTTCATATTTTTGTGTATATAAAGGTAAATTATTTACGAAGAGACAAGTTCAAATGCTTTATAATAATTGTAAGCGACTCCAATTGTAACCTTGAGTAGATATAAAATGATTAGATATGACATGAATTTTTAACTAATAATTAAGGATAAGCTCATATATACATGCATGCATGCAACAATGCACTAACCCAAGCACAGAAAACAACACTGGAGGTATAAAAAAATGAGTTACTGTCCATGTCCTTAGCTAATCGCTAGGGTGCTAAGGACATGAACACAAGGGGACTAGATGATCTCTTTTTGGAGGTTTTCGATCAACTTTTTTAAACTTTCTTCCAAGGTCGTTTTAGGGGTTTTTTTCTTGGTAATTTTCAAGAAATTATGTTGTTAGAGTTCAAGTTAATATCTGATCGTGACTGAACACTGCAGTTAATGTACTGGAATTTTTGTATGGGCTATTTATCTCTGTTCTTGTATCTCTCATTCAATTTCAATTAATGGGTTGTTGATTACAGAAAAGAAAGTTAATATCTAATCATTGGGTTTTGCATTTTGAATATAAGTTGTTCTTCTTCTTTTTTCTTTTTTTCTTTTTTTATCTACAGTCAGTAATGAGAATTGTTGATGTTCTAAAAATTGCACAATAAGCCGGAAGAGGAGAAAGAGTCATTATCAGCCCACCAGAGTGACTTGGGCCTTGATTGGTGTTGTTAGGAGCCCTTGGTAATGTGACTGTACGGTGTCGGTGCATACGTCAATGGCAGTGAAATGCATAGAGAAAATAAGAGAAGATTGACACATGGGTTTACATGGTCTGTCATAAGGCCTACGTCCATGGGCGTTTGGGGACGAGAAATCCACTATAATTTTTTTGTTTACAACCTCTCATGGTCACTCATTCCTCATTGTACAATGGTGGGATCTTCATTTTCCGAGATTGAAGGAGAAGTCGAAGAGAAAGAAGAAGAACCAAAGAAGAAAATGAAGATCCAACTGTGTGCTCCTTTCATGGGAAGAAGAAGGAGAGGAAGAAGACGAACTCGAGAGAGAGCCCCTAGTCATCTGGTTGAGGGCTTTTTATCCAGCCTACAGTGATGGGACCAAACCCCCTTGGCATGTGTCAGCTCCTCCCCCCTTTTTCTCATTTCTTCTGACAGTCTCCCATACCTCCTGACTCCCTGACAACCCCTCCCCTACTTTCCTCTACTCTAAAGCCCCTACAACCAACCTGTTCCACGTCCCCCTTTGTTCCCATGGCCTAACCTTTTGTCTTATCTTCTAATGTGGCCTACTGGCTAGACTTTATGGTGGGCTTTAACATTTTATCCCCTCACAGTACCCCGTGATTCTGAATGGCAACTTGCAAAGAAGACCTTGAAAATCTTCAAAGGTAGAAAATGCAGCCAAACTGGTCCTCCCGAGTACGTAGGGAAATAAATTCTGAAGGCCGATCCTTGTTCATTTGTACCTCTGGCGTGAGTAGTAAATAATTCTTAACTTAAGATTGAAATATGAGCTCGATTACATAGAGTGCAGGCAGGCAGCTCGTGCGAGTCCAGGGACTTGACTTTTGTTGAGTGGAGGGTCGTTGAGTTTAGAGACTAGGCCTTACCCCTCAACGAGTCTAGGGACTCGGCTTTGTGGGACGAGGGGTAGGCAAGTCTAGAGACTTGGCCTTACCCAGCAGCGAGTCTAGGGACTCGACTTTGTTGGACAGAGGGTCAATGAGTCTAGAGACCTGTCCTTACCGCGCAGCGAGTCTAGGGACCCAATTTCGTGGCGAGTCTAGGGCAACTTTATTGGATAGGAGGTCGGCGAGTCTAGAAACCTGGCCTTACCTCACAGCAAGTCTAGGAACCTGACTTTGTGGCGAGTTTAGGGACTCGACTTTGTTGAGAGGGGGGTTGATGAGTCAAGGGACCCGACTTCTTAGGCGCATGGGTTGACAAGTCTAGGGACTTGTATTCGACTGCTGTACCGCTGCTAGTTTAGGAACTCAGCTTTGTTTCATGGAGGAGGTTGTACGTGCTGATTTGCTCTGTTTGAATGCAGGGTCACATGGCCGGTGTTTCGCTCTACAAGAAGAAGAGGTTTTGTTAGTAGAAATGAACCCATATAAATTTTTAGAATGACAAACCGGAGAGTTTTAGCCGCGATGGTCGGTCTTTTTGCTTGAGTAAAAAAATTGACCAATGTTGGTTGTGACTCCCGCGCAGGTGAGCCCCGAGTAGAGGAGTATCATGCAAACCCAGTTTGTCCAGTGGAGAGTGAGCTGTGGAGATGCCGAGACAGTAGGCTAAGGAGGTGCCGAGCAGATCATTCGATTCTGAGCAGGTAACTCCTGTTCTACATGAGGTGCTGTCCCGAGCTGGTGGGGTGTCGAGTAGGTTGTTTCCGAGCTAGTGACTCCCGAGCATGTGGTTCCCGAGCTAGTGAGGTAGCTTTTGAGCAAGAAAGGTGCAGGGAGGAGGTTCCCAAGCTCAGAAGTTGCCTATCCGAGCAAAAGAGATGCAGAGGTTCCCGAGCTGACAAGTTGTTTATCCGAGCTGGTGGGTAGTGGAGATACCAAGATGGTGGGCTGAGGAGGTGTCGAGCAGGTGACTTCCGAGTAGCAAGTTCTCGAGTTGGGGAGGTGGCTTTCTAAGGAGAGGAGTCCTATGCCAGTAAGGGTCCGAGCTGAGAGGTCGTGACATGTGCGGCTAGCCGAGGAAGACTGGTGTAGCACGTTGCATGTGCCATGCACCGTGAGTTAGAGATGATCCACGTTGGACAAAGCAGTCGTACACGGTCGAGGAGGTGGTTGACAGATACGCCTGGTCATGCGGGGCGTGCTAGCCACTAGGTTGGCCTAGTTGATGGAGTGTCGAGCAGAGGGGCGGGCCGTTGTCCTATGCACACAACGAGGTGTACAAGGGGTGGACAGTTAACGGCCCTCGTGGACGGGGGCCATAGTGGCTGAGTCAAAGAATGCCGGCTGTCCACGTGGTGACTGCTGGTGGAGCAGCTATGCTTCCAACCACCAACCGCGAGCCCTTTGTCGTGAGCACGACAACGTGCACTAGGATGCACGACCATTGGACACCGCGTGCCAGTCGCAGGCATCGGGGACACTACCCGGGCAGCTAGATGACGTCAGCAAACCATAGAGGTCTCTGCCGGCGTCCACCCAAACTACACCACAGCTAGGTCATGCCATGGTCTCGTATGCACAGCAAGGTGCACACGAGGTGGGCACCGTTCGTAGCCCCTGAAGGGGGGCTGAGGCGGGAGAGCCAGAACCTGCCGGCGGTCCACGTGGTGGACACCGATGGATTAATGAGGCTCACGGCAGAGGCACTGCGAGCCACTGGGTGCACAGCAATGTGCACCCATGGTGCACTAGGCATGGCCCTGTTCGTGCCATGCACAGCGGACGTGAGTGCGTGTCACTATGCACTTAGTTTCCTCCCCCATAGTGTGTCTGTGCCCTGCATGAAATAAGAGTAGAGCAGCTGGGTGTACCTATTTGAGGTGAGTTTCACTAGTTCAGTCGAGCATTTATTCAGCACACCAGAAAGTCATTATTCTCCCACCTCCAGCTTACAAAGTGATCAAATCCCACAGATGGTGCCACTGTTGATACTCTAAATATTGCACAACAGGCCAGAATGGGAGAAATAGTCATTCCCAGCCCACTGGGGCAACTTGGGCCTTGATTGGTATTGGTAGGAGTCCCCGAAAATTTGCCTGTGCGACTATACGGTGTCAGTGTGTACGTCCTTAGTGGTGAAATGCGTACAGAAAATAAGAGAATATGGACACATGGGTTTATGTGGTTCGGCATAATGCCTACATCCACAGACGATTGGAGAGGAGAATCCACTAGAATATTCTTATTTACATTCTCTCATGGTCTCTCATTCCTCACTGTACAATGGTAGGATCATATACATTTTCTAGAGAAGAATCCTCCACTAGTGTTCCCTATTTTGAGGTTGAAAGAGAAGTCGAAAATGAAGATAAAGAAAAAGAAGATCCCACTATGCACTCCTTTCACGGGAAGAAGAAGGAGAGGAAAAAGACGAAGTTGAGAGAATGCCCCTGGTCATCTAGCTGAGGATTCTTTATCCAGCCTGCAGTGATGGGACCAGACCCCCTTCGCGTGTGTCAGCTCCCCCCTTTTTTCCATTTCTTCTAACAGTCTCTCATACCTCCTAAACCCCTGGCAACCCCTCCCCTACTTTCCTCTGCTCTGAAGCCCCTACAACCAACCTACTCCACATATCCCTTGTTCCCCATGCCTATCCTTTTGTCTTATCTTCTAATGTGGCCTACTGGCTAGGCCTTATATTGCTCAAACTCAGGATGATGACGAAGACATCATCTTGAGTTTGTAAATAAGATCTGATTGTTGGTTAGGAGGATGAGACTTGAGGATTTGACTAACAACCAGGCAAAAGGTATCTCTATGGTGCATGGCGCAAGTGGATGGCAGGCAGAAAGTTGAAAACAAATTGATGTACGAAATTGATGATAAAAATGAGGGCAACAATCCGTTAAATGCATATGAAGCTTCTAAAAGACATGCGGTGAATGGATAAGAGCACCAAATAACTCGTTGAATATGAGACTTATCACATATGGTGATCCGTTAAGTGCATAGGAAGCCTCTAGAAAACCTATGGTGAATAGAAAAGAACACCAAATAACACATTGAATATGAGACTTATCATGAACGGACAAAAAGAAAAATGCAAGAGACACTAGAAAAGTGGTGGCTCTTATTCCAAAATGCCAACAATAATTCATATAATCAACTGTTGGTCTGATATGAAAAAATCAAATTGAAAATGGGACGTCACTGAGACAATTTTGTGAGCAGTAAAGTTAGTGGAAGAACTTTAAAAGAAATAGTCCATCAAGCTTGGCGTTATCCATGGGCTCTGATACCATGTAGAAAAGAAAAAGAGATGGAGAAGAGAGAATGAGAGAATGAGAGAGAGAAGTCTTTGAAGGCTACATTTTTGTCATTGACAATTATTTTTGAATACATAACATATGTTAATATTTATAAGTGAATGGGATTAAAGAAAGAATGAAAATACAATGGATCAATGATATTGATTAATACTGATTGATTTACATAATAAACTAAATATGGTAGAAAATAAGTCATATTATCATACATACTAGAACATTATAAATATATTCTATAATAAGTATGATAATATTCAAGTGGGATGAGATACAAAATTCTTATTTCATCTTATCTTATCATTACAATTTTTTCAAATTTCCACACAAAATATAATAAAAAATTCAAAAATTTTAAATCTCAATTCAACTTTTTCAAATTCTAAAATAGTAATTATATTAAAAAATAATATTTTAAATTTTCATCTAAAAACAAAAATTTTCATCTAACTATCCAAAACTTGATCATTTCCACGTTGGTCAACCAATGTCTAGTCCACATTTTGTCAGTTGGCTTTGCTTAAAGCCAGTGTCTATTGGTATACATGTGTCACAAACTAAAATATTATCGTGCTAAACATATCAATAATCACAGTTTTCAATATTTACATCATATTGGTAAATCAATAACCGTTAATGATAAAGCTAAAATTATCTAGACTTCACCTCAAAATCGAAGTCATTCTTAGCACCACACTGTAATTAACAAGTAATTCCTATTGAGGAAAATTAATTACTTTTCGGCGATTTAAAAACTGTCCCAAAAAGTGGCCTTTCACAGTTGCAGCAAAAACTCTTGCAGTATAGACAATTTATGACTTTTTTTTTTACAACTATATATAATAGGTATTACTCCCTTCCAATTCACACATTGGAAATAAGACGATGCAACTACTACAAATTGATTATTTTGTCGACTAAAATCTTGCCACTATAATCACTTATAAATTAAACTGGAGAAACCTTAATTTTTCACCCAATAGCAACCCAGCACTCCACACCACTTGCTTCACGTCTCTCCAAACCTCGCCACACCCTTCACGCCACGATGCTCCACCACACCAAGTCCCGTCACACCCCATTGCTTCAGTAAGTACGTCTCTGCTCCTCTCTCTCTCTCTCTCTCTGTAGCACCACTACGACCCCGACATTGTCACTACTGCATCATTGCTAAGAGCCGCATTGAACCATTGTCCTTTCGAAGCCCTATCCACTGTCTTCCTTCCTACTGAACCACAAACTTATAAACAGGCACTCAAGGACCAAAATTGGGCCAATGCTATGCATAATGAATTTAATGCTTTGTTGTCAAACAATACTTGGACTTTATATCCACATCCTTGTCATAAGAAGGTAGTGAGGAACAAATGTGTCTTTAAGGTTAAACAAAAAATTGATGGTTCTCTTGATAGGTACAAAGCTAGAATTGTCGTCAAAGGATTTGATCAAACTAAGGATGTTGAATTTACAAAGACTTTTGCCCGATTATCAAACCTGCCACTATTAGACTTGTTCTTTCTTTAGCAATTCATCAAGATTGGTTTACACATTAGCTAGATGTTTCTAATGCATTTCTTCATGGCTATCTTGAAGAAGATATGTTTATGGAACAACCTTAGGGCACAAGTCCATCTATGTATTGAAACAAGCCCCTCGGGGCATGGTGTTTGAGACTTTCCCAATCTCTCCTTGAAATTGGTTTTGCTGGCTCTATTGTGGACAATTCTCTCTTCATATTTCTTCATAACACAACTAGTATTTATGTATTAATTTATGTGGATGACATTATTGTTGCAAGTAATTCCTCTATAGCTATTGCGTCTCTTATTGATAATCTGAGTTGCAGCTTTGCTATCAAAGACCTAGGTCTTCTCTCCTTTTTCTTTGGCATCCAAGCTATTTGTAATAAATTTGGATCCACCTCAACCAAGGAAAATATTCTACTAATCTGCTTCATCGCACCAAAATGGTTGGTGCCAAACCTACCCGAACTCCTTGCTCTTCAGGTGGGAAGCTATCCAGACATAGTGGTGATTTTTTTAGACCCTACATAATATAGGACTATGGTTGGCACCTTGCAATATAGATGCCCAAACATTTCCTATAGTGTGAATCAACTTTGCCAATTCCTTCATAGTCCTACTTTTGTCCATTTTGCTGCTGCCAAACGAGTGCTTTATTATATCAAAGGCACCTTTAATTTTGGCTTAGATTACACAAAGGGTACTCTTACTCTCAATAGTTTCTATGACTCAAATTGGGCAAGTTGCCCTAATTACAACAAATCTACCTCGTGCATCTATCTTGGTTCATTTCTCATATCATGGGAACAGCAAAGAAGCAAGCTGTTGTAGCCAGGTTTAGTGCAGAAGTAGAGTATAGATCCATGGCACATACAATTGCATAATTATAATGGCTAAGGATGCTCCTTAAGGAGCCTCAAATTCCTCTTTATTCTACTCCATGCATATGGGTTGATAATCTTGGTGCTTTATCTTTATCTTCCAATCCAGTATCAAATGCAAAAACCAAATATATTGGAGTTGATTATCACTTTATTCGTGAGAAATATCTTTAATAGGAATATACATACAAGCTTGATACATCTCCACTGCTACTCAACCTTTTGACATCTTCACTAAGAGTCTATCATCTTCCCTCTTCTTCTTGTTACGTGACAAGTTGTTGGTTCGTGACCTCCCTATCAATTTGAAGGGGGCTGTTAGAGATAAAGCTAAAGTTGTCCAGACTTGACCTCAAAATTAGTGTCTTTTTTAGCACCACCTTTGCAGTTGCAGATCATGATAAAGTCTCTAATAGACAAGTCTAAAGTCTAGATAACATTTGAATCTGAGATGCACACTACTCTTGTTTGGATTTATATAATTTTGTGGATGTGTAACTTATTATTATCTCATTGTAACTAATATACTTATCTTTATCTTATCATCATTTGTAATTCAAAGCAGCTAAATAACTGTTGCAATTTTAAATATAAATACATGATGAACACAAACAAACTAGTATCAACTGAATCATTATTCAGTCTCATTGCTTAACTAATACATCATTAGCCATGTCAAAGTAAATAACTAACCATTCCCCTATATTTATCAAACAACTCAACGAGCAAATGATGAATTCATTGTGCGAAGGAATAAAAGCTCTCGTTATGGCATAAAGAAGTGCTACTTGTTATTCTCCTAGCACACATCAACATGTGATTTTTCATTTTTATCATTCTATTTAAACACACAAATTCTATACATGAATATGTATGTGTTTAAATAGAAGATAAAAAAATGATAAATCACATGTTGGTGTATGGTAGGGGTGTAACTGGTTGATTCAATCTGGTTTTAGACATATTTTAAAACCGAATTAGAATATACCAGTTTTGAAATTTGAAGAACTGATACCGCACCGATTACACCTCTATACTGGTACTTCTAGCTTTACCGATTTTAGTTCGGTTCGATTTGATTTTTTCGGTATATTATATATATAGTATATATAATATGCTATATATATTATAGTATATAATAATTTAATGATAATATATTGTAGTGTATTATAATATATATTATAATTGTATTATAAACTATAGTGATATATTATAATATATAGTGATATTGTATTATATATATTATAATTGTATTATAAACTATAATATATTATAATATATAGTGATATTGTATTAGTATAACTACTAATACTATAGACTATAGTGTTAATATATATATATTTTTTGAATGGAAACAATGAACTTCATTAACTTAAAGAAATAGCAGAAATCTGCCTACAATCTGGATGAATAAAAAATTCAACAAAATCGGGCTCGAAGTCTAAAGAACTCTTAGCAAGATTATGAGCAAATTCATTGCCACATCTTTTAACAAAAACAACTCTCCAATTACCAATAAATGAAAGTTGAGCCTTAGTATCACTAAGTATCATACCAACTCGATCCCATCTGTCCCTTTGTTGCTAAAGACCAAGAACAACTTGCTGTGAATCACTTTCCAAAATAACTGAGTTTAATCCCAATTCAAGTGCCAAACCAGTAGCAAGAAAAGCTCCTTGAGACTCTGGCAACAGAGGATTGAATAAACTAGGCCTTGAGATCTTCTTTGTAGCAAGAATCCGACCCTCATGATCTCTAGCAGCAATACCATACCCTGCTCTTCCTTTAGCCTCAGATAATGCAGCATGCCAATTTATCTTGACTTGGCCAAGTGGAGGTGAAACCCAACTCGTGATGTAAGTTGTTGACACACTGGGGATGGCTTGTGACTCAAACTGGACAGCTTGAATTGAGCAAGCAGTTCTCTAGCCTTTCTAGCAAGAATCAAAGGATGATCATAGACTATAGTGTTAATATATAGTTATTTATATAGGATTTTAAATTTAAATTTTATTTTAGTTAGTAATTCAGCACATAATAGAATTGATTTTGACTTTTTTTTTTAAAAAATAGAACTAATACCAAATTGAACAGATTTAGAATTGGACCAAACTCACCGGTTCAATTCGGTTCGGTCTGATTTACCATAGTGTATGGTATAGAGACAATTTTTCGTATGGCATAATCTACTTGTTCATTCATTTTTTTTAATTTTCTGACTTGGTATTTATCGTAAATGTGGATATAAAGTAACGTCGACTGAAGGAATATTTCCGTTCAAAATGCAAATTGAGGACAAAACTTGTTGCTTTCTTGAAATTCAGGGGCTTTTCGAAAAACAATAAAATAAAATAAAATTCGCATAAAAATATAATAAAACTAGCCGACAAAACATTACAAACCGGAAAACTATAATTTCAAAGTATTTGCACACGTGAGTAGATCACAGCTGCTGCAGGCCGCCAAAATACGGATGGCCACAGACGGTAAATTGCCCAAGAAGACTGAGGTGGCATGGAGCACATTCTTGTAAGTAGGCGACACGTGGCATCATTACAGCCAAGAATGTCTATTGTTGAATTTTCTTCGTCTTGGACTCGGCCAAGGCCGAGAGTTTTCTCTATGGTAGGATAGCGATGATTGCCGAATAAAATAAATTGATTTGTGGATGTGATACTTTATGATTTTTATATATCATATCTTATTTTAAAATAACGGTAATAATAAATAAATAAATAAAATATAATAGGATTGAGAATTTGCATTATCGTGCTAGATTTTTAGTAAAACTTTGAGCCGTATACGGTCGGTAATAGCCGCATATTTTTTTTATTTTATTTTATCAATTCTTTTAGCATTTTTTTAAAATGAAATTATATACATATAAAAAATAAAAAAAATAAAAAAGGAAGAACAAGGATTGGTGGGGCTGGCAGGTATAGAAAACGTGGCTGGACGTGAGTGGTTGAGGAAAGAAAAGAAAAAGGATGTAAGTTGGGGGTCGGTGGTGGTGACGGAGGGAATGAATGAGACATGGTCGGTTGAGTCACGCCTCGCCATAATAAGAGACCGTCACACTACTCATGAGTCATGTGATTTTGACGTCTGTCTCGCTCGCCTACAATCTCTTTATGCTGGCTGGGTCCCTCCCACACTACTTGTCCACGCGTGTCATTTTCTTATTTATTGTTTTCTTCAATATTATAATAAAGGTAAACATTTTGAGAGCAAAAATTAATAAAGAAAATATTATTTGCAAGGAAAAAGAAAGGCTAGTTCGTGTACAATAACTATCCTAAAATGATATGCATCTCAAAGATAATGCCTATTTTACATTAAGAAAAATACTCAAAATTACAGTGGATTACCTAATTTTACAGCTAAGAACCTCTCATTAAATGGTGGAAAATACTGGTAACTGATGAATTGGACCCCAAAATGGACGAATACATAGTTTTTTTTTTTTTAAATAATGGTAAAAAAAGTATCTATTAGTAAATTGGTTTTTTCTTTTTTTTTTTAAAAAAAACGTATTTAAAGATTTTTAAAAAATATGTAAAAAAATTACATTTATCATTAAAAACCTATATATTTTCAAATATCATAATATTATATATTCTCTTTAATCATTATCTTTAATAAGAAATCAAATGATTAACAAATAAGTGATAGACGAAAAATAAATTCTCAATAATTTGACAAGACATTAGAAGATCAAAATAAAAACAATATAATTTTTAAGATGATTAATACATTGAAAAGTGTCAAAGTATATATTAAGCAGCCAATCAACCAAAAAGATAATTAGTTAGAGAAGATCAGTCACCCAACCCAAGTCTTTTTTGGTATTCAACAACATATTGTTATTAGATTTGTAAAACACACTCCAACAATTCTTCCTTCCTCATGATGACAGTTACGTGACTCAAATCCATGCACTGGCTCTAATACAACTTGTTAGACTGTTCAACTGTCAATCTACCTCAATTAGTACGTATTCAGAAAGACATGCTCAAATCTTTTATGAAATGCGATATCACCACACGCAAACTAGTTTTTAAAGCATTGGCAGGAAGTTTTATTATGAGCAAATTTCGATTAATAAATTCAATTATTGTTACTACAATAAAATTATTTATTTGTGATTAATTATTTTTAGTAAAATGATTATTTTCAGTTAAAATGAATCTGTTTTTATTGTAAATAATCCTTTTCATTGTAAAAAAATTAGTCACAAATATCCGTTTTACTTGAAGTGTGTATTTTGTTAATTTGAAGTTTAGAATAGAAAAGATATATACATAAAATTTAGGTACGATTTGAATAGTGAGATAAAATGAGATACTTTTATATAAAAATTAAAAGTTGAATAAAATATTATTATTAGAATATTATTTTTTAATATTATTATTATTTTGATATTTTAAAAAATTAAATTATTTATTATATTTTATATGAAAATTTAAAAAAATTATAATAATCAAATAAAATAAGATGATATAAAATATTTTTATTATCCAATCACTGTCTTAATTTATTGTGTTGAATGAAAACAAAGTTGTTTGCCTTTGTGAATCTCATAGGAACCCGAAGAAACTCGTTGTAGGAAAGAAAAACAAACGAAAATGAATAAAGAAAAAACCCAACTAAAAGTGTGACATGATATATATATTTTATTAAGAAAATACGAGAGATTCTTGGAACTTACTGGAAATTTGGAATCATGTGTTATGTGTTGATACCAAGGGCGAATCAGAAGAGGCCAGAGAGGGAAGACCTTTACCAAATTGTGGGGTCACAACGAAGCATAGTGAGGTGGGGGGCGGCAAAGCTGATCGAGTTTATTTATTAATTAGCAACGTAATCTTACACTACTCCCAACACTCCTCTTCCTCCTTGCATAAATACCCCCTCAACCTTTCTGCAAATTCTCATCAATCAGCCTATCACTCTCTCTCTCATCTTCTCTTACATAGCTCTCTTTCACTTTGATTACTCAGCTTCCTCACAAGTGATATATACTATGGCCAAGGACATTGAAGCTGGCGGTCAAGGTGGGTTCTCCGGCAAGGACTACCACGACCCACCGCCGGCGCCATTGATCGATGCCGAAGAGTTCACCCAGTGGTCCTTCTACAGGGCTATCATTGCCGAGTTCATTGCCACGCTTTTGTTCTTGTACATCACTGTTTTGACCGTGATTGGATACAAGAGCCAGACCGACACGGCCAAGGGCGGCGAGGATTGTGGCGGCGTTGGGATTCTCGGTATAGCTTGGGCCTTTGGTGGCATGATCTTCGTCCTCGTTTACTGTACAGCCGGCATTTCAGGTGGGTAATTGGGTTCTTTCAGGACTTTTTTTCTGTTTAGAATTTGTTGAAAATGGCTCGGAATCAACTAAAACCAAGCTGTGCAGGAGGACACATTAACCCGGCGGTGACATTCGGGCTGTTTCTTGCGAGGAAGGTGTCGCTGGTCCGAGCGATTTTCTACATGGCAGCTCAATGCTTGGGAGCCGTGTGCGGATGTGGGCTGGTGAAAGCATTCCAGAAAGCTTACTACACCAAGTACGGTGGTGGAGCAAACGAGCTTGCTGATGGGTACAGCAAGGGCACTGGATTAGCCGCTGAGATCATCGGCACCTTTGTCCTTGTCTACACCGTCTTCTCTGCCACCGATCCCAAGAGAAATGCCAGAGATTCCCATGTACCCGTAAGTACAGCTCCATCTCCAACCTTTGCTTGATTTGGCAGTAAAACTATGTTACAAAAAGTCTAAAATATGGTTTTCAATGTATAAGCATGACAAATGATAGATTTTCGTCTTGAATTTTAATAGCTATTATATCATATTTTAAATGGGTTTATAAGTTGATTGCTTAAATCAAAAAATATTTATATTGTTAATGGTTCAGCTGAAAATTAAGCTTATTTTAAACTAATTTGAAGGAATCTTGTTTCTATGTATGCAAATTATAGGTCTTGGCACCACTTCCAATCGGGTTTGCTGTCTTTATGGTTCATCTGGCTACCATTCCAATCACCGGAACTGGTATCAATCCGGCTCGAAGCTTCGGAGCTGCTGTCATGTACGGCAAGGACAAGGCATGGAATGACCAAGTATGCACCTAGAGCCATCTATATTTTCTTTTCTCTTGAATTATGGAACGTCGTTGCTAACTTAAATTTGGGTTTTTTTTTTTTTTGCAATATTCAGTGGATTTTCTGGGTCGGACCATTCATTGGTGCTGCTATTGCTGCATTCTATCACCAGTACATCTTGAGAGCTGGCGCTGCTAAAGCTCTAGGATCCTACAGAAGCTCATCCACCATATAAATTAGAAAGGAAAAGTAAAGTGTCTCTCCTCACCAATTTCTGGAAAGAGAAGCAGCACTTTTATGTGGTTTGGGAGTGTTCAGAACGGTACTGGAATTTGTATGTTTACAGCAAGGATGTCCTGTCTTTCTTCTTACGTTCTTGGCACTCGTTTTAAATGTGCCCTATATAATGTCCCATTTTCCTATGTAATTTTTGTCTTCTCCTTCTGTTCACTGTGTACTCGTGATAATGTTATGGGTGAATTTGTCGGCTAAGGCTAAGTGCTCTGTATTACCTCTGTCCAGTCATGCATGGGTTTCTATAATTTCTTTTTTAATTAGTTTTTCTAATTTATAAAGAAATCATCACAATATATAAATATATATTGTTTAAGCTCGAAGTTTTTATATTGGTGCATTTTCTGGTCACGGGTGAATAGCAACAGTATGTTGATGATCATCTCCTCTCACGCGACCGTTCGTGGCAGTGGTGACTGGGGTGCTTAGAACGATCATTTATAGCTTACTTTTAATGATAAATGACTTAAACAAAATAAAATAAATATTTATATTTGACACTAATGCCTACGTTCACGATTATGGCATAAATCTACTATAAATAGAGGGTTGATACATGCTCTTTATCTTCGCTAACATCTCTAAAATTACTTCCCATAGAATTTTCTTAAACCTTGTTTATTTTCATAACTTATCTTAATTCATTTTATTTAATCATTTTAATTTTTTTAAATTTTTATATAAAATAAAATAAATAATTTAATTTTTTTTAAATTTTAAAATAAAAATAATATTAAAAAATATTTTATAATAATATTTTATTTAATTTTTAATTTTTATTTCAATTCATCTCATCTTTTATTGTCTTTAACCTGCTATACAATTGATTGTTGTTGCTTTTTTCTCGATCAAGTTATTTCCTCCTATTTTATGTCGGCCTGTTCTCTAATTTTATGTCCTATTTTTACTTTATGCCCGGTCAAGCCCGTCAACAACTCCCAATTCCTCCCTTCCCGTTTTATATGACCTTGCATGCCAAGCCGGACTCGATTGGATATACAAATTAATCTCATTATTATAATTTTTTTAAATTTATTTTATAAAATATAATAAATAATTTAATTTTTTTAAATTTTAAAATAATAATAATATTAAAAATATTATTTTAATAATATTTTATTCAACTAATCTAAAACTATCTCATCTCAATTTTTCATAAATTCTTACTTGGTTGTACATTTGCGCCCATTTACATTACCAAGTAGAAGTATTTAAAATAATAGGTACGTGTAATATTTTATATTTTTGAATTGCAAAATTTTTCAAATGAGAAAATGGAAGAAAGTACTATCCCTATCTATGACCCTTGGAATTTTCTCAATAAAAGGATCTATCAACGACCATCCCCTATCAATCACCCTTGAGATTTTTCTTTGTTAAGGAGCGGTCCATGAACCAGTCGGCGATTCTTTATTATTTTTTTCTTTGACAAGTAGTCATGGGAGTGATATTCATTCCACGTACTCCTACTTAGTAGATTCTTTAATTTCTTTGGACGTAGGTATGCGACGATTTAATAATATGAAAAATGTGACACAAAATCAATTGGGTTTATTTGTGGGCCAATCTCTCATCACTTTTTTCATTACCAACTCCCTCTTACTTTTGTGCTAGGTCTGGATTCACCAAGCATTTTCATGCAATCTTATTTAATTATTATAATTTTTTAAATTTTTATATAAAATATAATAAATAATTTAATTTTTTTAAATTTTAAAATAATAATAATATTAAAAAATAATATTTTTATAATATTTTATTTAATTTTTAACTTTCATTTCAACTCATCTCATATAAACTCGCTATCCAAATTATTTATTATGTTTCACTTATGGGTCTATCATTTAATGTTACATCAAGAAATATTGAAGACTAACGATAGAAAGGATATAAATAGATTTTCCTAATAATTGGGCTAAATCATATGAATATAATTATAAGCTCACTAACTAATAAGTCTCTATCTTATACGTTTGAATTCATTATGGTTGAAAATAAAAAAATCTTATGATCAATACATCCGGCCTTTCAGTCAAGAACCTAATTCAAAGACAAAACCCACACGTACGTACCTTCGAAGACAAAACTCACATGCTGTATTCATTTATTTGGAACGGAGAATTGTACAACTTTGTGAATTTACAAAATTAAGGAACATTTTAAATGGGAAAAAAGTCTATTATTTAGTCGAAGCTCTAGCAAGCAGTTTGTGGGGAGTTGGGTTAGTCTTGTACCTTATTTTATGTTCATGCAATGTTTTAATATTTGAAATCTTTCTACTTGGGTTTGTGTTATCTTAGTAAAGTGTTGATCATTAATTTTTTTTTTTTTTTAGAGATTTGTAGCAATCATAATTTGCAAACCAATCTGAATGTATTTATAAATTATATGAAACATAATGTTACTAACAATTAACATATGCTTCTTATAAAATATAATTTTATTAACAATCAATCATATATATATTATATGCTTCCATATTTTTATTTCTCAAATAATTATATAATTAAAAACTGTGAAAATTAGTGCTAGTTGTTGCTTGCTTGTGTACGTAATTTGGTTTGAATTATTGATATATGTAATCTATAGTGACATTTAGTCTCCGTTTGGATGTTGAATTGAGTTGAGATGAGTTGAGTTCTGTATAAATAGTAGTGAATTTTGTAAGGCCCACCTAAAATGAATTTAGA
Organism: Pterocarya stenoptera; assembly: GCA_003123785.1. Classification (NCBI taxonomy): domain Eukaryota; kingdom Viridiplantae; phylum Streptophyta; class Magnoliopsida; order Fagales; family Juglandaceae; genus Pterocarya; species Pterocarya stenoptera. Next base: position 53,400 of record QEOT01123925.1, on the reverse strand, counting down.
TGTGTTTGAACGTTAAAATCATGAGTTTAGATGTATTTATGAGAAACTGAAAAAAGTTATAAGTCTCCTGTGTAAAGAGGTGTTGAGTTGAAAAAGGTTGTGGGTCCTATATGTAAAGTGGTTTTGAGTTGAGATGAATGTAATGATTTGAGAGTTGAGTATTTAGATGTTTGACTCAACTTAAAATTCGACTGAATTGGCCAACTTTGAAACGGGCCTTAGAGAGATTTTATTGGGCTTTATGTTTTTAAGATGTTATTGGCTTCAAATTGCAAGACAAGTAGGATCGAGGCACCGATGTTGTCGCGAAAACAAAAAAAAAAAAAAAAAAAAAAAA
>QEOT01123925.1:9076-53020 GCA_003123785.1 Pterocarya stenoptera | reverse complement strand
AAAAAAAAAAAAAAAAAAAAAAAAAAGGCCGGATAGGTGCTAATGTGGGAAGGAAGAGACCAAGTTCTCATAGAAGGGACAACAACCTTAGTAATTCAGCAAGGGATTTGTACTAAACTTATGTGCTTTACTTGGAGACAATGGGCTAATTTTTTTAGCTCCATGATTGTAGATTATGACCAAGGAATACATAGTAAATAGCTAGAGATCATTGATTTCTTGTCAACTGATGTGTAATGGTGTGTTTCAAGTAGCGAAAAATGTGCTTCAAAGTAGTCGGAATTTGGAAGCTTTGTTGATTGCATAGGCAACATCTAGTTCATGTGTAGGTGACAAGTATTGGAAGATGCCCACAATGCTACGATATGTGGTAGAATTGTAGGAGGATCAGCAAATCTGACAGGCCGATTTATTGTAGGAGACTGGAAGTTTGAAGGAGGATAACGCACGACGAACTTATATGTTGAAGATCATGAGGCCATTGTGTGTGATAAATATGTTCACTAATGAAGCAACACCAAATTAAAGGATTGGTGACAAATAATAATAAAGAAATAATAAAAATATATTATTTTAATAGAATAAAAAATGAGAGAGAATATGATTTAGGATGTTTTAAAAACATCCTAATTTCTAGAGATTTGGGCTGTCATAGCCTTTCCAATACAGATTGTGTAGCCTACCCCCAAAGTAGGGCAACTTATCTTTTCGACATTTATTTGATATGACATCAAAGATATCCTAGACCAAGGGCAACAACATTTTGGCTATGTTGATGGCACATTGACATTCCCTCCCGACTTCTCCATGCCCCTTCCGGCCGGTAGCTCCAACTCCAAGAGCCTTGTCCCCAATCCAGATTATACAACCTGCTTTCACCAAGATAAACTTATTCAGAGGAAAAATTGAAACATCAAAATGTAGCATGGTGTTGTATGTTGAGAAAACTCTTTTTCGTGTGTGGATAGTGTATAAGCTTATTCATTTACTTTGCACTTCTAGCGTTTTCTCTTAATATTGATGTAGTTATCTAGAAACCTTTAGTCTTGTTTTTAAACCTTCTACCATTCGTGTGTTATTCAACTTGGCAATTCATTTGATTGGCCAATTCATCAACTAGATATTTCTAATGCATTTATGCATGGTGTTCTTGGAGAAGATGTATACATGGAGCAGCTTCAATGATTTGTGGATAAATCTTTTCTGATTATGTTTGTAAGTTACAAAATACTCTTTATGGTCTTAAACAAGCTCCCTGAGCTTGGTTTATAGTGTAACAACCAATTCCCCATGGTTACGAATAAAGTCATTTTTAGAAAATTTTAGAGAAACAGTGTGCTACTATTGAACTTGAGTTTAAAATATTTTCTTATAATTGCACCAGATACAAAGATTCTATAAAATCATTCTTTATCAAAAATATTGAAATCACAAGGAGTGCGCAGAAAAATTTATTAAAATTTCTCAAAATCTACGCCATAAAAATCATAACTTAAAATATATGTACATGATCTAGGCCCATGTCACTCTTTCTTGGACTAAGTATCATCCTGCAGCTCTACTTTCATAAATATTATGACTTGGGGTGATTTAAAAATATAAAATAAACTAAAATAAGTCGATGACTCAGTAAGAAGTCCATCATAACGTAAGCATACTTAATATAAGATTTTTCATAACATATTTCATGCTGAAAACTTAAAATCATGATTGTTCATACATATGCTTATAACATGCATAACTTGTCTTATATGACTGAACTGAATTAGCTAAATTATCTGACTGATCCAAATTACCTGACTGACCAACCCACTTAACCATGTGTGTAAGGTTGTGCACCGGTCCCACATCTTGTGGTCACAAGGATAACCTTTGATATGATCTGATAAAATACTATGGTGAACCACGTTTAAGTCTATGGCTTGCACATCCACTCTAACTGCATTGGTATGATGCATCTGAATGTCCATCTAATTAATCTAATCTTTATCTTACACTTGATCTTGTGAAAAATTTCTTGTCTTATGCAACATGAAATGCATAAGATGCATAATACATACATAACTATAATATGTGGAATGAAACATGATCATGAATTATGATGAATGACATGCTTGCAAATATCATAACATGCGTGATACATGTCCAAAGAACTAACTTTAATATATATAACTAACTAACGTGTGCTAATTCTAATTTTATAATCAAGCTACTAACCTCGTAACACTAATCCGATATTTTTGAGGAGCGACTGATTTCCTTTCATATGCTTTGTGCTGGCCAGAGAGAGAAATAGATTAATTAGAGCTTGAGAGAAAACAAACATGAGAGATAATGAGAGAAAAAACGTGAGGGATGCTATGAGAGGAATGAGACAGTCGGCTATTGGCGTGGTGAATGTGGGACACGCACGGTGCTAGACTTAGTATCTTAGGTTCGACCATTGCACTCACAGAGGTTTATGATTTTTCCAAATAACACACAAAATGAAAGATATTTACAGAGAGATTTGGGGGAGGGTGCCGTTTGAGTTGTACTCGGTCGCAATTATTCAATAAGAGAGTTTGAATTTAAAACTATGATCTAGTAGTTCATTCAGTGTAGAGTTGGCAGTGACTAAGACTATATAGGGGACTTCCATCAGTGATGTTTTTAAATTGAATTAGATTTCTAATGGTCAATTTTTAAATTCTCAAATGTGTTTAACTCGTTCAATAAATAATAAATGGAATTTAACCTAGTTATTGAACCTAATTAAAACTCCTAATCAACAACAATAATTTATCGCTCACGAGCTTATCCAATATGGCCCATTAAATATAGTTTAGGCCCAATAAAAATTATCAATATTCCAACCTCAGAATTATTGGACCGGATCATTACAATACGTTTATCAACCTTTTTTTTTTTTTTTAAGCTTGGTTTTATAGCAACTTTGGTAGACACTTCACTCTGCATTTATCATTACTATCAGGTTGCAATTTATATCTTGATTTATTTGGATGACATCCTCCTTGCCGGAACACATCTTGCCTATAACCTCTTTGATCAAGCAACTTCAACAGGAGTTTCCCTTGAGAAACTTGGGTAGTCTTGGTTTTTTTTTTGCCATTCAAGCCTCTTGGACCTACGCTGCTATTCACTTATGTCAAACCAAGTATATCTATGATCTGTTGCATAGAACTCACATGTCTGATGCCAAACTAGCTAAGTCTCCATGCTCTTCTAGTTCTAAGCTCTCCAAGTATGATGGCACAACTTTGTTGGATCCTTCTGAGTATCGACAGTTTGTTGGTGCTCTTCAATATTGTACTATCACTAGACTTGAGACAACCTTTGTTGTCAATCAACTTTGTCTACATACGCATGATCCCACAACTATTCATCGGGTTGCAGCTAAACGAATTCTCAGGGTTCTCTTGGTCATGGTTTACTTTATACAAAAGGATCGCTGCAAATATTAGGTTACTGTGACCCTGATTGGACTGATAGCCTTGATGATCATCAATCAACCTCTAGTCTGGCCATTTTTCTTGGCCCTTGCCTCATTTCATGGAGTTCAAACAAATAATCAATTTTTTCTTGATCATCCACTGAAGATGAATGTCATCGTTCCTTTGCACTTACAACTGCTGAACTTTTTTGGCTCTACATGCTTGTCAAAGAAATTCAGGTCCCTCTTACATTAGCCCCTACTCTATGGTGTGAGAATGTTAGTGCTCTTGCTCTTGCCTCCAATCCAATATTTCATGCTCGGATGAAATATATTGAGGTTGACAATCATTTCATCCAAGAAAAAGTGTTGAATGGTTATATTGTGCTTAAGTATATCTCCTGTGATGATACGTTGCTAATGTTTTGACCAAAGGTTTTAGTTCTACTCACTTCTTTTGTTTGAAGTCCAAGCTAATGGTTGTTGCTCCTCCCATCAACTTCAGGAGGGCTGTTAGTGTATCTACACAGGACTCTGTTGTTCAAGATAATGTTCTCATCTCCAATTTAAATGTAAAACTAGATTTACTCCAAGAACCTCCAAAGTTTAGAGAGAGAACCTCCAATTTCTCTCTAAAAACTCACTTAATCCGAAACTAGCTTGAGGGGGGCTCCTCCCCCCTCACTTCCTTCCTGCCCATAATTTCAAGTTTGTGTTTTATTTTTATTTTGTGTGTTTTTTCAAGTCTAATAAAGGAGGAACACTTTCTGGTGATCTTAGTCTCAACATTATATTAGTCTCTGTTCTTCTTCTATATTTCTGAGGTTCTGTTTCACATCCTAGACTTGCTGGTTCTTGTCCTTTGCTACTTAAAACTCCTAACCCAACCCACAAATCCATGGTGACTCCTAAGGTTCTTCAACGGGATGATGTCCTTCCTTTCATCCTCTCTCTTTGACCCTCGGTAATGAGCTGCCTGCGCAGTGGGAAGCATGCACGCTGGTCTGGAATGGGTGGGCTGCTTGGTGGTGGACGACAGAGCTTCATGTGCCAATGCTTGTGTGATGGTGGGCAAAGCCGGTGCTGGGCGAGAGGGACGGTGGCGATGGTAGGTGGAGGAAGCTATGGCCAGTACTAGTGCGAAGGTGGGTGAAGCTAGAGGAGGTGGGTGGTGGACAAAGAAAAGCAAAAACAAAAATAAAGAAGGGAGGGGGTCACGGGCAAAGGAGGAAGAAGCAGGAAAAAAAAAAAGGAAAAGAAAGAAGATGGGGGGTAAAGAAAGCGATGAAACCTTGAGGGCTGCGTTCCCACTTGCAAACAAGCTGGACCTTTTTTGTTTAGGCTGGGCCCATGTGGTTTTCTTCAGTCCATGTGGTTCTTTTTGTTTGTAGATCTGCTTTTAGTATTTTCTATGTATTTGCAGGTCTGTTGTTTTGTTTTAGATAAAAATAAAATAAAAAGAAATAAGCTATTGGACTTGGTGTCCATAGCAGTAGCGTCCCGCTCCTCATTTGGAGGATGGTGGGTGATAGTACGCTTCCTCCTTGGGAGGACGGAGTGTGATAGTACCTCTCTTCTTTTGGAAGATGGGTCGTTTAGTTCTGTTTTTACAAAACATTTTCTCTGTGTCAAGAGAGAGTTTTTAGAAGTTGAGATAATGTTTACTACAAAAAAATTTGTGGGTGGGGAAGTCCCAAACAGATGTGTAATTTAGCTTGTAGTCTAGATTTTCCCCGTATTGACTAGTTACAGTTGTAACTTCGATTTCATTGAATGAAATGAAATCTATTTCCATAATAAATAAATAAAAAAGATTTACTCCAAGAAAGGTAGATAATAGTTCCTTATCTATTAGTTGTAACATATCTGTTAGTTATAACTTATCTATTAGTTGTATCATTATCCAAATTCAAATGAGTTGTAACTACTCTGTTCTTCCTCATATGTACTTCTATAAATACATATATACTCCTGGGTTGGTAGATTGCCAAATTCCATCATTCTTCAATTTATTTCAGTAATTTATATAGTTTTGTTTTCCCTTTTAAGTTGGATGCCAAATGTTTAAGGTACGAAAGTATAGGGAATGAAAGACGAAAAGAAAGTAAGATTTGATTTGTAACGAGTATAAAGTTGGTGTGGATGACGTACTTTTTACTCTTAACTTTATTTTGTAAAAGATGTGAGTTTTAAACTATGTTTTTTAAATCAAATGATTTCAAGCTTACGATATAGAGAGTGTATAAAATTTTATTTTTAAAAACTTTTGAAACATGCATGAGATTTTTATTCGAGTATAAATAAATATCATAGTAAATCGTAAGAAATACCACATTAGTATTTATAGTAGTTTGACACATGTCACTTCATTGGTTGTGTTCGCTGCGTTGAGTAAATAATAAAACATTAAAAAAATTGCTTTCAAAGTAGAAAAAGGTTAAGCATTATTAAAAAGTTTTATACATGCAGAATAATAATTTTTAAAGCCTAGAAATTAGGGGTGAGCACTACCGAATCGGAGTCGGTATTCCCTAAATCTGGCTCCGACTTTGTCAAATTTTAACTCCAAACCTCGACTTCTGGCTTCTATAAGTTTCGATTCGACTCCGACTTCAATTTATCGAAGCAGAGTCAGATTTATACGTCGTAACTCACTTTTGATGATGAAAAAAAAAAGACCAAAACCCAATCAGAATCCAAACAAAATTAAAAAAAATTACAAGAAGCAATCGATCGGAAAAAAACTTGCATTTCATCGCAAATAGATAACAGATCTACAATACAAACGAAATAGAAGATATTATGTTTACATTAAACTTTATACTCAAACTTGAAGTTACTTCAAAATCAATCCTTGCTCGTCAGTTTCATCTGAGAATGAAGTGTCAAGGAAAATCGAAGGAAGTGTTGAGAATAACATAAACAAATTGAGATACAACGGGCTTGAGGAATCTAGAGACTATCGTCTTCAACAAATGAGGAAATGATGATAAGGGAATGCTTTAGATAATTTTAGGGGTTTTTGGTGGCAAGCAAGGCAGCAACAAGAGATAAAAGAGAAAAGAACGACAGCTTGAAATTGAGAAAGTGAGAGTGCGATATTTTAGGGTTTATTTAGAACAAATATGCAAAACGGTACAGTAGGGTATATAAGGGCAAGAGTTGTGCTACGAATCAGCCACTGTGCACGATTGATCCATAGCACACATGACGTGTCCTATATATATCTTTTTTAAAAAAGCAAAATCCCGTTTTCCCCTCCCCACCCGATTCCCTCTCCCCCATTTGATTCCCTCTCTTGGCTCACTGTCTCACCTAACCTCGCCGTGTGCCACCTGCAGTGCCACCGCCCACCACCCACCACCATCGGCTCCCCCTGGCGCCGACAACCTCCAGCCACCTTCAAACCTCCACGAAAGCCCCCACGCATAGTGCCCCCACACGAAACCCGAAATGGGTTCTCCTACACGGTTTGCCATTGTTATCGCCGCCATTGTCAGCCTTCAACCCCACCATGGAGCACCACCAAGCTCCTTGACCTCCCCTTAGCCCCGTCGAGCATGGCAACCCTCTCCCTCTCTTTCCCGAAATGAGTTTCACCCATACGAGTTCTTCTCCTTACCGAGCCGTACACCGCCACCTCGTGCCTCCCTCAGCCACCACCAGCTCCACCGCACCTCCCTCAGCCCTTCATGCTCAGTCATGCCTCTCATTTGGCCTACGGGGGTACGGGTGGGGGATAAGATGCAATGTGGGTTGTGGGTGACAGAGAGGATGGCGACGCTAGGTGGGGGTGGGGGAGAGGATACTGACACCGAGTGGGGGAGAGGATGGGTGAAGGGCAGGGACGGGGGGGCTCGGGTGACACGAGGTAGAGGGAGCAAGAAAAATGAAATATGAAATGAGAGGGAAGTGGGTTTTGTTGTGGGGGTTGTTTGGTCATTTTACTTGGGGACACATAAGGTGTGATCCTAATGATCCAAAACAATGGCTGCTCAATATTATTTCTAAGGGCTATAGGCACCACATAGTCTATACTATAAAAGGGCTGGGCTTATAGAACAAACTATATAGGAACTGGGCTTGTAGAATAAAATAAATAAGGATTTAAAGTGTATATAACATGTTCTGGACTTTTTGGGCCATATCAATATGCTAATGAGTTATAATTCAAAAATTAAATTACATCATACATACTTGTATGGTCCATAGCTAATATGTTAAGATTAGTAAGCATATTTATAGGATATACTCATAAATTATTAGTTAATTAGATTTTTAAATTGTACCTATATGATTAACAGATTATGGAAATGATCAAATTAATAACTATACTTACTGAAAGCATATTAACGAACAAATATTTTTTGTAAAAATTATAATTATAAGTATATTATGATAACTCTTACCTATTACTCTAGAATTTTTATACTAGACTTATACCATAGTATTATATATTATTTATAGTGTCTAATTACATGTTACATGTTATTATATTTTAGTTATTTTATATTAGTATTACATGTTATTATAAATTAATACATTAGTGTTTATACATTAGTTTATAAATTTATAGATTAGTGTTTATGCATTAGTATTAAATGTTATTATACATTAGTATTATATGATAGTAATAATATGATGTTTACATATACTAAACTATTGTTAGTTAATTTGGTCTTTTTATATTATAGTATAAGTATGTTTATAATAATTAGCTCATATTTTTATTGAATTTAACTAATTTTATAAGTTATAGTTATATAAATATATATGATGAATGTATAGAAATATACATATATATGATGAATGTATAGTATCAGAGTCGACTTTGACTCCAACTCCGACTTTTTGGGAGAAAAAATTCTGACTCTAACTCCGACTTAGGTCGGAGTGGAGCTGAATTCGAAGTAAGATTTTGAGATTTTTGCTTGGGACTACTAGAAATTGTTATATTTCCAAAAAACTAAAAAAAAAAAGAAAATTGTTCTATTATTACTTCATTTGTTTTTGCAGATTACATGCGATAAGATGAGTTGAGATTAAAGTTAAAAGTTGAATAAAATATTATTAAAATATAATTTTTAATATAATTTTTATTTTAAAATTTTAAAAAATTAAATTATTTATTTTATTTTACTTGAAAATTTAATAAAATTGCAACGATAGGTAATTTGAAAAAAACGATACCGCCGTAAGGACTCATACGAGCGGCACCAGTTTTCATAGATTTTAATCGAGAAGCATACGAGAACCCTCTATACTTTTTCAAACTTGGAGACAATGCATAGCTCGGAGATCCAAACCCAGGTATGAAATCTCAACTACGGAATGTGCAGTTCATGACTTTATCTAGAAACTTGAGATGCAGCGTTTATTTAGCTTTTTATCGAACAGATTACGCAGATTTATACCCTTTTTTTTTTCGTTTTATTTCTGTCCATTCTGTCATATATGCCCTCTCTCTTGCCCAAGTTTATACCCATTTCTTGGACTTCGTAGGTGATCTAATCTATGCTCATTTAGCCCGATAGATGATCGTGGTTGAAGCTGCAATGTAGAGACCTGCCTCAAGCAATTTGCTTAAAATCTGTTGTTTTCATTTAGTCTGGTTTTTCTGAATTTGACTTGTGTTTTTTATTTTCTGTCACCAAGCAGTCATTAATTTGGTTGTTTGTGGTCTTTCTTTTTCTAGGTTTTAAATAATTTGGTTGATCTGAAACTATTGAATTTTCCGTTGTCAGTATCTATAATGTTCATTAGATCGATCATTTCACGAGCTCAATATGTTATATTTGTGTGTATGGGTTATATTTCAGTAAATTGATATAGTCTGTGATTTGCTTTACAAATTCAAATGGATATATATAATGTGCAGAATTCTCCATCAATGTATTTAGTGTTGTCCTTAACTTGTCAGAATAATAGTCTCTTCGCAGATTTTGAGCTGTTAGTAGTGTTATAACTATATAGTGGATGCTTGTAGAATTACCTTGAAGTCCGTGGCATAATGCTTTTTCTGATTTTGGTTGAAGGGGTTTTGGTTCTCCATTCTCTAGGCTTGTACCGAGATATGGAAATATACTTCAAAGATGATATAACCGAATGGATTTGTTCAGGTTCATGTAGAATATTTTCTCACTAGAACTTGTATCTTGTGGGCATTTGTTTTAATATTGTTTGTCCTGTGGCATTCTCCTTTTTGGTTGGGGGTGTTCATGGAATTGCAGATACCAACTAAATCATTTGTGCTACAACATGCTGATCAGTCTTGATCTGTTTTTGATGATCTGATGGTGCAATGCGAAACCAACACCCTCAGTTTGGCATTTGGTTTTGAAGTTCCATTCCCCAACAAAATTCACACCAACCTAAGTTTGCCCCCATGCTGGATTTTGAGATACTGTTTATAATTTTGCCCCCATGCCTTTAGTTTCCTCAGTTTAGCATTTGGTTTTGAAGTTCCATTCCCCAACAAAATTCACACCAACCTAAGTTTGCCCCCATGCTCTAAGCCAGTTGGATTTTGAGATTCAGTTTATAAGTTTGCCCCCATGCCTTCAGTTTCCTTTATTTCTTTTTGTGTGGTTGATTTCTATGTATTTTTTGATAATGTAGAGACTATAAACTATTCTCTTTTCACCATATATTTGGCACTGGTGAATTTTCATGACAAGAGTCCATCTCGTTGATTTAATAACCAGTTGGGTTGATACGCTTTTGGCAGCAACTTGTTTATGGGAAAATTACATTTTGTATCCTTGAATTGTCACTCAGTTTACATCCTAAACTACCAAATTTAACGAATTTGTGCGCTGAAGTACCAAATTTTGACAATGTGCACCATTGATTAAGATTTGACCTTAAGATGGATAAAAAATTTGTTGAGGGTCAGATCTTAACCAATGATGCAAATTGCCTTAATTTGGTAGTTTGGAGTGGATGTTGTCATGTTTTGGACTATAGGGTGCAAATTGCAAAACTGTTAGCAGTTTGGAGTTGTAAAGTGAGTTGCATGCTATTGGTGAGATATTTTATTTATTTTTTGGTGCTTGTTCCCATCTGTCAATCTGATTCTTAGAGCAGTGTTTTGTTTTTAGGAAAGCATGGCAGCCAATAGGGTTCAAGGTGGAATTCAACAGTTGCTGACTGTAGAACAAGAAGCTCAACACATAGTCAACTCTGCCAAAAGTGGTAATCTTGCAATTCTTTATCTAGATATATGCACTCTTTGATGTTATCCATGTCTTGTTCCGTGGGTATATCTTTATCGTCAAGTTTTATTTATATACGCCTGTACATAAGTTTGATCTTTACATAATGCTTAATTTTTTATCTAAAAAAGCAAGAACTTTATGTTGGGTGAACTGTCTTTTCCTCATGTGGAATGATGAAGTTATAGTTTAAAACTGCATCCATAGTTATTTGCTTTCACATGTAACAAATACTTCTCTTATTCAAAATCAGCCATGTATTCCCGAAGATAGATTCCTGATTGCTTTGGGACTTTGTTTTTATGCTGTTAGCAAAAACTGCTAGACTAAAACAAGCTCAAGAAGAGGCTGAAAAGAAGAGAGCTGAATATAGGTCCCAAACGGAGCTTGTGTTCCAGGGGAAAGTTGCACAGGTATGATGTTTTGTTGAAACTTGTTCATATTGTTAACACGGCCAAGATCCTTGGCAGGAACTGAAGACTTTAAACGGTGAATTAGCATGATTATTATAGTGTCAGCTACTTCTACTTATAAACCCTGTTTTTCTTTTTTCCTTACCTCTCTCCCCCAACCCCCTATCTCCCCCACTCTCTCTATCTAACAGAGCAGTGGAGATTCAGGTGCAAATGTTAAGCGGCTCGAGCAAGAGACAGAGGCGAAGATTTATCAGTTGAAAGTAGAGGCTGCAAGGATATCACAAGACGTTGTGAACATGCTTCTGAAGCAAGTGACAACTGTGAAAAAGTAGGTCTGTAGGTGGTAAAGATGATATTGCAAACTCCTAAATCTTGTTAATTTTTTACTGGTTTTGCTGTGTGCTGTAGCTAGGATTCCTGGACTTGTAATTGTGATGTTGTGCACTGCACTTTATTTAACGAATAACTTATGTTTTCATTGTTAGAAAGAATAACATCCCAGAAATTGTAGGTTTCTCCTGTTTGGTCAATTGAATGAGTATAAATGACATCGGCCTGTTTGTTCGAAGAAGTTTGTGCAAGAATGAGATCCTTGATTGCCCCGAAAAATATGCTCATGCAAGCCATGAGGCTGACCCCACATACATAAAGTGCTGTCAAACATGTCTGTAAGTCTTTGTATGGCTTCCACTCCAACTCTCTCCCAGGACTGTTAATTAAGTTTATGTGTAACATAAATGTCACATATCCAGACATTCCAGTTTAAATGTCAAATGTGGCACGCCATTTTGGGCTGGATGACCATGTGATCTTTATGATTTGGATTTTCCTTTCATCATAACACCAAAAAGAATTTCCCACTAAAAAGTAAGTGATTTAACCAGTTATACATAGGAAAACTTTAAAGAGTGCAATACACAGGATCAAAATTTACTCTACAGAATGGATCGGAATTGTCCTATCTTGAAGAGGTTCCGACAGAAAAAAGACACCAAAAAATCACATAGGCACCGTTACCTATTTCTTATGGACCCTATATGATGGTCACGTACAGAGTGTTACGTCTTCATGATTTAACCTATCTGCTCCCAATTTGGTGGACCCCCATCTGGTGGTCCATACTATTAGCAGTATTTAATAAGGTATCTGATAATGGATGTGGACCCCACCATAGGTCATCAGGGTCTCTTGTAGGGTCCATCACAGTCATTCATAACAAGGATAGCTATAATGAAATAATTAGAAAATTGTCATCCTCTTTACCTTTTATAAAGATACTTTTATAGTTTTGAAACGGATAACTACCTTAGCTTGTAATAAACTAAAGAAAAATTAAGAATCATTTTAAAGATAGCAGACGTTTGTATGATAAATAAACTAAACAATTTAATTTCAGACTAACGCTATAGGAGCTGCAAAATCTTGCGCCAATATTGGCACGTGTAAATATGCTAGGTGCAGTCCTAGTCTTAATGTGTACAAGTTCTCTGTACATAATTTGAAAAAGAATAAGATCTATTGTTAAAAAAATAATTTTTTAATCTTATATTTATTCATTTTTTTTAAAGTGTAGGAACACGCACTAAGTTTGGATTGCAAGATCATCTCATCTCAATATTTAAATATTATAAATACAAACATTTTTTAATTTCAAATTTTTCATTTTTTGATATAATTATTACTTAATCATTATAACTTTCTCAAACTTTTAAACAAAATATAAAAAATAATTCAACTTTTTTAAATTTAAAAATAAAAATAAAATTTTAATTTTATAATATTTATATTTAATTTTTTTTTTCACATTTTACAAAATCACATAAAATATATTGATTTAAATTATTTTATTATTATTTATAAACTATTTTATTTCTATTTACAAATCATAAATAACCTAACGCTGCATATATGATTTGACCAAACGACTAAACATCGAGTTCCTTCTGGTTTGTGTCGTACTACTCTTGGTGGACATGTTCACTTTCTGCGTCTGTCCCCTAAAAGCATCAGCAAAGTTGCCCACATGATTGTACTCTTATCAGAGAGGGAGAAACAATGCACAACACTGTTTGATCACGCACAATGGCCTGGCCTAGAGGGTGCTAGAATATGCCAATCCATGGAACCTACAGTCTATAATCTTTGTTCAGAACAGCTAGAATTGTCCCCATGCATGGGGGATTTAGCCATTTAGGGCAGCAGAGGGCAGGGCTACCTTGAGCTTTCATATTGTCATGCCCTGGATTCTCTCAAGTTCTTGCCTTAAATAGAAAAGACTGACACATAAAATGTGTCATATAACATATTGTTCATGAGATCTGGTTTATTGGTGAAATTGAGAGTGCAACCGTTAAAAAGCAAAGAAATGCCACATATAGAACTTTAAAAGTCCCGTTTGGGCGTTGGATTGCACTGAGATCTCAATTTAGTTTAATTTTAAATTGAATCTAATATCAAAATACCTAACTCTCAAATTACTAAATTTATCTCAATTCAAAACTCTTTATACGTAAGATCCATAATTTTTTTTAACTCAACACTTCTTTACACGGCCCCCACAACTTTTTTCAAATTCTTATAAATATATTTAAACTCATTTTAATATCTAAATACATCTAAACTCATCTTAAATGAACCACATAAAATTTATTCCACCATCTCAACTCACTAATATTTATAAAAAACTCAATTTAATTTAATATCCAAACACATATAACAGTATCCAAACACATATAACAGTGCAATGCAAAGAGTTACCGTAACTCTCTGCTTGCCCACTCATCCCTATCTATTGCTTTAAACAAAAACGCCAAAGTAAACATGCTTGACACGTCAGGAAAGCTGGTGTGTAACGAACTGTTTCTAAATACATCCAAACCAAAATGAATATATATAAATATATATATATATATTTATATGCGTGTTTGTGTTCTGTTCTGGACATGGTGGAAACAAAGAAAATCCAACGTTGGTTTCAAGCTGAATCTTCATCCACGACAGCTCACGTGCAAGAAGAGTGTCGTTTAAAGGTATGGGCCCGGCTGGCGAACAACATCATGGTCTCTTGCCAGTAGAGGCTTCCCCCATGCAGTACTCCCTCAAAAATTTCCCTTCTGTCCTGGATCTGGCTGTTCATATATGTTGGAGAAAGGAGACATAGCTGTTGGCTTCAAATTAGGATAACATTGTCTAAATAAAAAGAGTATAACCTTTTTTTTAATCAAATTATTGAAAATTTCATCATTTTAATATTTCTTATTTTAGGACATGTAATTCTCTATTTATGAAAATGCTAGTATGTCGCCCAACTTTGCTATTTCATTTTGACCGCTTATGTATTAAAAAAATTAATTTTTTTTTACTTAATGGTTAATAAGTGACTTTTCATATATATTGGTGTATTTTTTTTTTTGAAAATATTTAAAAATATTTAAAAAATATGAAAAGAAAAATAACAAAAAAATAATATATAGAATTTGTACTAGTAGCGGTCAAAATTGGACGGCACACTAATACTATTCCTCTATTTATTATATTTCAATACGAGTAATATCAAATTTCTGTTTAAAAAATTGATATGATTTTATGTAATAACACGATATATGTTCTATATTCATAATAATTAATTATTCATTAACTCTCCGAACTGTTTCCCATAACGTGTCTCAACACACTCCAAATCTGGAAAGGGTACCTTACAACAAGGAACCCATATCTAATACTTGAATTTTCTGTATTTTTAAACAGCTGGATCGAGTTTTCTGCAACTTTGATTCGCGTGTACATCCATATAAGGTCAATGAAGCCAAAATCTTACCAACGGTCCGAACACAATATGATGGACAAGATGATGTGATATAGAGAGACATGAACCATAACTTTTTATCCAGAAATGTGCATATCTTGTAACAAGAGAAATGATTCACTATAAAACATATTCCATAAAAGTAAATATATAATTTGTGAATTTCTTTATATAATACGTTAGATCTATTTTACAATAAAAATAATTTTATAATTTAACATATCATATCAAGTCACGTCAATTTATATGTTTATTTTTATGAAATCTCTTTATGATTGATATATTTAAAATTTAGAAGGTAATGGACATAGTCGAAGATTTGCATGATTGCTCATGCAATACACATGTTAACGAACAGAAGAGGGTGGAGTTGGGACTCCATCATTAAACGTACATGCATTTAAGTTTTATGTTAAGATACATTGGATTTGGATTCCTCCCTTTCTCTTTCATAAATAGATCGTATCTTGCTAAAGGACCCATTATTTTTTTATGCACAAACAGGCCATAGATTTGTTGGCTTTGGGAAGATTAGGACGGTCCCAATAAGCTCAGGTTTTGACTGAGAACAGAGAGAGAGAGAGAGAGCAAAAAAAGACTTACCTTGTGGTGCAGATGGAGAGTGGTGATTTTGACCAGAGTCATCGACTCAATCATTCAGAAAAACAAAAAGGCAAAAAGTGCAGAGAGACAGCTCCGGAGTCAGCCACGTGATGCCATGCATGCATTCGCCGGTTTCGAGTTTCTAGGACTCTAACAGAACAACTTAACATAAAATACTTGTTTTTTTTTTCTTCTTACTTAAAAATTACAATGGCAAGTTTGAAAATATTTCCATGACAATCTTTCTGTTATTAATTTTATTTATAATATAATTTTCATTTTTCATTTTTCAATGTGTCATTACCCTATTATGAATTGTAGTAAATAAGATATAAAAAAGAAAAGAAAATGAAATGTGACAGAGAAAAGAATATGAAGTGTCAAAACTTCTAAAATCTAAAATTATCTAGTATTTATTTATGTGATTTCAAAAACTTTTATAATTTTATACTCTAAATATTTTTTATAATTCGAAAAGAGATAGACACAACAAGTGGATCTTATTGTATTTAATTTTTTGGAGGCAACATTTAATATAACATCTAATATTGTAAGGCCTGCATGTCAAGTCTATCTCTCTCCAAAATATAGGAAGTGTTTAAGTCAAATAATTGTATTGTTTGAAGAATCTTTATAGACAACAATATTTATAGAGCTTACTCTGTCTGATTACTCTTCTCTTATTTTAAAATTAAAAATTCAAATAAAAATTAGAGACATCTCGAGCAACGAATTATCTACATGGCAAGTGGGCCACTATCAATACTTTAATGGACATACAAAAGTACATGGGATTAAAAACACTGCACTGTCCATTCAAAGTCAAGGTGATGTCCAAAACCTAACCCATTATTAATTTCTTTTACTATTTATTTGAGATCTTTGACAGATCATTCTTCATTATTATTTCTTATTGTTTGGCTTTTTACAAATGCACAATCCACTTTCTTAGCAGTTTCTGATTGCCCATTGGTCCAATTTATGATTGATTAAAAAAACAATATCTTATTGAAAGTGGAATGTATTAACCATGATATTGACTTTGGGAATAAAGATCTCACAAAAGCTACAAAAATTACCATCTTTTACCCAAATCTACTTATCAAGTACAAAGACCAGTCTCATTTCTTTATTCATTTATATTTTATAAAAGAAATTAGGTGTTTTAAAAAGGAAATAAATAAATATCATAGAGTAATGAGTTCTTCTATTTATAAGTGAATGCTTAGAATATCATTTTTCATATCAAATCATGTCGTATATACGTTTTGTTACGTCCATTATTTACGCCTACTTATAAATAAAATTTTACTGGACTATAATATAGTTGAAGAGAAATTTGACCTTTCATTTTAGTTTTTGTTATTAATAATTATTTATTATTTGATATATATATATATCTTAAATTGTTATGATCCAAATAATTGAAATATCAAATAAATATGATGGAGATGATAAAATGGTGGCTCTTACAGAGGATCGCATTCATAAAAGTGTAAAGTAAAAGCAAGAAACCAAATATATTTAATAGAGTTCCGCAGTTATTACTTCAGTACTTCCAGATTCTGACTGTCCAAACCACTACTGTAAAAATGGCAACGCCCACGTTCTATCGTCGTCACCATCATCATTCCAGCTCTAGATTCAGCAAACAACGGCTCAAACACCAAGCACCATCACATTCACTCCAGTTCATGATAACACCGATCCAAACCCACCATCAAAACCCCTTCCAACCATGCAGATTCTTCCCACCCTTTCTGGGCTTTCTCAATCTCTACCTCTTTTCCCACTTCTTCTGTTTCTTTGCTCCATTACTGCATCTGGGTTCGGATCAATGGGAACCATCTCCGCCTCATTTGGCGACGGCGGTTTCTTTTGCGCCATTGACGCCAGCGGCAAGCAGAACGTTATTTGTTGGGGAAAGAACGGTTCTTTTTCATCACCATCATCGTCTTCAACCTCTCCCTACTTCAACAGCATTCCCGCAATGGCAGCTCTGTCCGGTGGTGAAGGTTATCTATGCGGCATTTTAGCTAACACTTCACAAGTTTATTGTTGGAGCCCAACCGGTTCAGGTATTGATCTCGTACCTGCGGTATATCGAACCACTGCTTATTCGCATATAGCCGCGGGCAAGAATCATGTTTGTGCTATTAGGGGCTCTTATTACTCTGTTCACGATTGGGGTACAGTTGACTGTTGGGAAATTGTGAAAAACACCAATAATAGTTTGACTTCTATACAGAGTACTCTGTTCTACGACCAGTCTATTAGCAGTCTTGTTTTTAACAAAGTTGTTTCCGGTGAAGGATTCAGTTGTGGTGGGGTTAGAGAAGGAGGGATTGTTTGTTGGGGGCCAAACTCAGCAAGTGTGGGCATTTCTGGTGTATCGGAGAACTTCCTACTCTTAGCTTCAGGGCGACGTTCTCTTTGTGGGATTTTGGAAATGTCTAATGAGGTGAAATGTTGGGCTGATAATGATTCACGTGTTTCTCCTCCCGTCGGGATTCAGTTTGTGTCTTTGACTGCTGGTGCTAACCATTTTTGCGGTATTCGTGGTGACAATCATGGGGTGGAGTGTTGGGGAATCTTTAATTCGTCTTCGGTGCCAAAAGGTTCTGGGTTTATGACAATAGCTTCGTCTGATTTCCTTACTTGTGGTATTAGAGAGGATGATTTGGTTCTTGATTGCTGGTTTGTTAATTCCCCCTCGCCCCTTGATCATGATCCTCCATTGGAATTGTGCAGTCCAGGTCTTTGTACTCCCGGTCCTTGTAGTGAAGGGCAATTTGCTTACAATGTAAGCGTTCTTCATGAGCTCGACTTGACAAGCTTATGTGTTCGGAAAGATCTAATGATTTGTTCACCTTGTGCATCGAATTGTTCTGAGGGTTTCTTCTTGTCTAGTTCATGTACTGAGAATGCTGACAGAGTATGTACTGCCTGCTCTCTTTGCCAGAATAGCTCTTGTTGGGATATTTGCCAACTTCAATCATCTCGTGAGATGCAGCAAAAAGATTGGCATCACTTGCGTAAATTAGTGCTCATCATTGGGTCTTCTGTTTCAGGTTTGTTATTCATATCAGTTGGCTTGTGTCTTCTTCCCCGTGTGATTGTAACCCGGAGAGAAGAGGGAACAAAACGACAATTTAAATCTTGCATGGGCAAACCAGAATTCGAAACTGACGCTATTGATGATTCACAGCCTCTTCCTGTGGTTCCCTGTCCAGGGATGGCTCAAGTTTTCCGGCTCTCAGAGCTAAAAGATGCAACTAATGGGTTCAAGGAGTTTAATGAGCTAGGCAGGGGAAGTTATGGTTTTGTTTATAAAGCTGTTCTAGCCGATGGGCGTCAAGTTGCGGTCAAGAGGGCAAATGCTGCCACAATAATTCACTCAAACAACCGTGACTTCGACATGGAGTTGGAAATACTTTGCAAAATCCGGCATTGTAATATTGTGAACTTGTTAGGTTATTGTTCAGAGATGGGAGAAAGGCTGCTCGTATACGAGTATATGCCACATGGGACACTTCATGACCATCTCCATGGTGGGCTCTCTCCTCTGAATTGGAGTCTCCGTTTGAAGATTTTAATGCAAGCTGCAAAGGGACTTGAGTACCTGCACAAGGAACTTGTGCCTCCAAATGCCCACCGGGATGTCAAGACTTCAAACATTCTTTTAGATTCAGAATGGGGGGCGAGGATTTCGGACTTTGGGCTTATTACCTCAAATGATAAGGATCTCAGTAGAGATTTAGGAAGTGATGTTTACAACTTTGGGATTGTACTGCTAGAAGTTCTCAGCGGAAGGAAAGCATATGACAGGGACTGCACACCTCCAAGTATAGTCGAGTGGGCTGTGCCCTTAATTAGACAGGGCAAAGCAGCTGCCATATTTGATCGGTATGTGACGCTTCCAAAAAATATTGAGTCTCTGCTTAAACTCGCTGACATGGCTGAGCTAGCCGTGAGGGAAAATCCTAGTGAGCGTCCTTCCATGTCAGATTTGGCATCTTGGCTGGAGCAAATTGTCAAAGATGGATTGACCTTGTAGTACTGAGTCCTTCAAGTTTTGCACAAACTAGAATTGATCTCTATGTATGTGACTTCAGCTTCTGTGAGTACTGCTCTTATGCAATTGTACATTTCTTAAGAGCTTCTTTTACATGGGGTTGCTTCCGCGTTAGTCTTTTTCTCCATTGTGCTTATTTCCCTTTGTCACTACAAAGCAAAGAAGATGCAATTGTTACACCATTTTACATTTTTTTCTATTCTATGCAAGTTCACTCCACAATATTCCTCTTTCATGTAAACATGTGAAAGCTATTGTTTTTAGAGTCCTACTTGCAAACCAGTGTGGAAAACACACACCCTTCGTACTGTTGGTTAATTTGCCAAGAAGTATAAAATCAAATTCTTTCTCAAATTAAGTCCTGTGTCATATCAGTGGAGAGGTGTAACCTCCCCACCAACTTGCAAATATAAGTTTTCTTATTTTTATACCTAACTTTGGGCCCCGGAAAATTTGTCAAGGAGAAATAATGTCTCTTTGTGCGACGGATTTGGGGATAATCTTGGAGTTCTGTAATGAAAAGCATTTCCTGCTCACTTCAAATCTTCATGAATGCTTATGCAGGGCTTAGTCCCAGTTTATCAACCGGCATCACAGTGCAATTTTTATAGTGCAGTATTGCTTTGATTTTAGACTGTCAGCAGAATCATTGTCATTGTCCTATTAGTTTGATTTTTTGTACTGATGGTTCAGTTCGTCCTCTAGTCCAATCTCGAGCACTGAATATTTGGTTTTCACGAGAAAATATCATGCAAGAGAGGAAGTAGAGTGACCCCTTTGGAGTTCATGGAGGTTTTCTTTGAAAATGCTACAATGAGATAGATAGTACATACTTGAATCTGTTGCATATTTCTTTGGTATTATATAGAGACGTTGGTTAGAGTACATTCTTTAGATCACATGTCACCATTCAATTGGTGGGACTCTTGATAGGCTACCGATTTACTGTCTTTTAGCATCATATTCCTTGGCGCATAAATCTGTCTGTAATTAGCCTGTCTGTCAAGGATGTGTCCATGGAGGTTATAGAATCCATGAGATGGTTAAAACTAGATGGGTGGAGGGGAGGAATCCCCTTCATCACACCTTGGATGCCATCCATGGTTTTCCTTCTAAAACAATTGTCTATTTATCAAGATACAAAATTACTAAATTGGTAAATTCAGGCATCAAAGAGCAAAGTGTAGGAGGAAAAAAGAAGAAGAAGAAGAAGAAGAGAAAAAAGAAATACATCATTATTGGGATTGACAAGTTAAAGGCTATGACTTTTCAAGATCATTTTTATACTAAACTTTTAAACATACAATATGATCACAAATACAATCATAATAGCATGCAATTTGTAAATATGACAATTCATATTACTTATGGGGAGCTACAATGGGGATATTGATTAGAATTTAATTTCAATCAGGATTGGCGTAAACCCAACCTTTACACCCTTAAATAAAAATGACACCTCGACTTTCTAATGAATGATACAATGCACACACCTATGCTAGATTACACACTCTTAAATCTAAAATAATTAACTTTAAATTAAAAACAAATTGATGGTTGTCTGCTTCAATTAGTGGTGGCCGACGACCAACCAACACTAGATTTGGACATATCCAATGTCGATGTGACCTGGCCATTGTTCTGGCTAGAAATGGTCAATGGCCATATCCAACCATTTCAAGCCAATATTCTAGCTGGATTCGGCCAGACCAATCTCCAGATAAAGCTTTTCTGGTCGAATTCGACAAAATCAGGCCAAAGTTGGAAGAAGTTGAGCATGTGAAAGTATTAAATATCTAAATAAACCATGTATGTAACGTTGAAGCATCTGGCTCAAGTGATTTGAGAGAGCTTGACCTAGAAGTCCCAATTGTCTAGTGGCAAAGCAGTTGGGGCATGCCAAAAGGCAGGTCCAAGAAGAAAAAGTTCAAGATGAAGTCAATAATTGGTCTATGGGACATGTTTTAAATTTCTCACTATAAGTAAGTTCATGCCATGACATCTTTATAATGAAAGACTACGTAGTTGGTTTGGTAAGATGTAGAAGGAGAAAACTTCTATTTCTCCACCGTTTCTCTCAAATTTTCTTACTTTTTCTCTTAATAAAACCAGAGTGAAGGGAAGAAATTCTACCCTGCACACTATCTTGCTCATAGAATGCCCATGCAAAGTTTGTTCAAGCATTTTCATGACCTTTCCTACTTATGGATTAGCTTTCCGATACATTTTACTTGGATTTCCAAAAACCCTATGGTATTGTATGTTAGTTTCCATTGATGTTTAAAAGAGGGATGTTGATCATCTTAACGGATGGGTGAGTGTGTGTCTCACAGCCACAACTCAAGATGGGGCATTATCTCGGTGGAGTTCTCCTAGTCATTTAGGAGTGTGTAATAACGGAGTGACATCTCTTAGGTTAATGATGGATGATCAATGAGCTCAATTGAGATGGTAACATTCTTGGATTATAAGTCATTGCCTCTCTACTGGTAGAGTCTAGAGGATGCTAAGGTGAAGGACGATTACGTGAAGTTAAGCGTTGCTTATTACAAAGTCATATGCATAGTGTGGTGAAGGGAGCTAGGTTATGCATACAATCATTATAAGGGATGATGTGGTGTATGTGTAATAAGAGAAAATGGTTTGATTTGTTGACTTTGTTAATGGAAGGGCTGGGGTCCTATATTATTTTGGGTTATGGAGAGCTTGTGGTTCTCGAATTCATGAGCTGTGTTTTATGTTGAAATATTAGATACCAGGAAAATGTTTATGGTGTTGGAATTTATATTTATTATGTTTCCTAATGTTTTGAGATTATAGTTAGTATATACTTGCTTTCCTTGTTGATTGTGAATTTAAATGCACGCACACGCACATGCGCGCGTGCCCACATACACATAAATATATATTTGTTCTCATAGTTTGGGGTGCTACATACCCAGAAGTGAATATTGGTTGCTTAATTCCTTTCCTCGATAAGTTGGTATCCTTGTCCAGATTTCCAAATACTAACTCATGCATATTTCTTGTTATCATATATGTTCTATGCCTTGTTATAGTTCTTAAATTACTGGTATTTTTCGAAAACCTCACCGTGGTAGTCTCACTACAGTTTTGCTCTTTGGAATTGTAGAATTTGATGTAAATCTAGACAACAAGGGTGGTTACGAGTAGGAAGACCCTTCATAGTTCAAGGAATGAGGCGGGGGTCTATCCTCATTGGACTTTGTATCTGTAGTTACTTTAGTTGTCTTGATCCCAAATAGTCTATGGGTGTTTATGATACCGGGTTGGTGCTCATATTATTATCTCTAGTACTCAAAATCAATAGTTTAGTTTTCGTGATTTTAACATTTTCGCTGTATTTCTTTCTTATACATGTGCTCAATGAACCAAACACACACCACATCACGAGGAAGGCGAGTGGTGTGACCCATGTGGTATGCATCTCCAGCGCTGTGGTGCTCTGCCAAAACACAAGGGGGGATAGGGGCTCCACATCCCTTGATGCGACAATGTCAATCAACGACAAGATCAAATATAACTTTTAAAATAAAAATTTAAAGATAGTTGAATAATTTCATATCTAAACAACAATATAAGAGCGGGATGAAAGTCTAACATTAATATTCTATAGATATATTTAAGGGTGTGCATCTGGACAGGTTCGGTCCGGAACCTGGAAGCTCGGGTGCATCTGGGCGGTTATCTGCTTGAATTACACCCAGGTGGTTAAGAAGAGTCCATATTCGGTTACGGATCCAGTTATGTGACCCAGTTATCCGTAACCGGTCCTTTAAAAAGAAAAATCCGCTCCTTGTCTTCTTGAAACGAAGCTAAGGGTTTGCACGCAGCTTCATCCTCTCGAATCCACTCTCTCTCGGTCTCGAAGTCCTCTGCAAACTTGGAGTTATGCTTAGGGTTTGAAGCTTTCTCGTCTTCTCGAATCCCTTTTGGCCTTCTCTCTCAAGTCTTTCCAATTCCCAAATCTCTTCTAGCCTTCTCTCTCAAGTCTTTCGACCTCACCGAAACACGAAAACAGAAACTTCGAAGTGCTTTGCGCATCTGGGTGAGACATGAGGAGGCTACCATCCATATTCTCTCTCTCTCTCTCTCTCTCTCTCTCTAAGCTCTTAAGGTATCTTTCTTTGTATTTGAGGATTTTCCTCAGAAAAAGCTCAAATTTGTTTGGTTTATATTATTTTTCCTTTTCTCTATAAGCTTATTTCGATACCTTATTAGTGGATTGTTTCATTTGCTCTGTTTTTCACATGGGATTTAGTTTTCTTGCTATTACAGTGGGTTTATGCCTTTTTATTTCCGTCTGCTTTTGATGGAGACTTTGAATGGCCCACTTTATTCTTTTCCCATGTTTTATGTAATACTATGTTTGAGTTTTGGTCAATAGTCTAAAGTGTAGTTATTTTTCAATGTTTTCTTTCTCATCCCGATCTTACATTTGCTGAGATGGGTGTTATGAGTTGAAGGCTTAAGGTTTCCTCAGTATTGTTTGCTGTCAATTTTCAGAGGGAAGTAATGCAATTGGTTGTGAGTTTGGTTTTGTACATGTCATTGGTTGTTTGTGTTGAATTTAATCATTTGTTTGTAAAATAAATAGCAGTGTATTATGATGATTCATTGTCAAATCTGTCAAACTAGGTTGAAATGTTTTGTAAGCCGTAGCTTTTCTCCCTTGTACTCTACTACTCCTCAGACATGGAAGGTAGTTTTAATGGTAGTGTTGGTGGTTCTAATTCAGCTCATATTTCATTAGACATGAAGGAAAACACTAGTCTTTTAGTGCCTTCCTCAATGAATAATTAAGCATATGGACTCCAACTTCAGCAATGAGATGAAAGACATTCCCTTCTGACTTTTGAACATTATAACATATATAGGTGCTTAAAAGACGTATTTATGAGTAGTTAAATTTCATTTTGTTATCTCCTTAACATTTTATTATGGGCTGTTTGTAGGCATTTATAGAGGGGCAACATCATCTTTTGTTGGGGTGGCTTTTGAGAGTTCACTTCTTTTTGACATATACTCCCAAACAAAGCAGTCACTGCAAGTTTGCTTTTAAGTCTAGTTGGGTAAGCTTTTTACTAATTTAAAGTTTCACCAATCTGCATCTACAGAGCCGCTTTGGCAATATATGATTGTGAACAGTCAGTTACATGATTTTGGGGATAGATTTTTTCTGAAGGGTTTTGCATCTGCTATGTAGCTATAAAACAACCTTTCAACTTCATCTTTGCTCATTTCATAAAGGGATGTGTACAAGGTGGTGGCCCACAACTCCAAGTGATAATCGCTTCTGCGGCTTACAGTAGAGCTCTTATCAGTTTTGTATTATGTCCATCAGAGTTGCTAAAGGTAAAGTGAAATGGAGGGTTTGCATGCTCAACTATTGTTTTTTATATTTGCTTTTTTGCATGCTCAACTACAGTTTTATATTTTTGTCAAGAACATTCTACCACCCACAACCAATGGTAATACAGTAATTATTGTAGTGTATTTGTGAGCTAAGTTCTTTTTGACTTATTGTTTCTAATCATTATAGTTTTCATTTTTTTGTTGTAATTGATGTTGTTGGTAGCTTATGGAGAGACAGTCCAGTAGAAAATTTCCAGATTCAAGATGTGAAGATTAATACATTTGGTTCTTTGTAAATTTATGTTTTAGTTTAATTAGTTGGGATGTATTACTATTTCTTTTGTTTTTTGTAAATTTATGTTTTAGTTTAATTAGTTGTGGTGCTTTATTATTTCTTTTTTTCTTTGTAAATTTATATTTTAGTTTTAATTAGTTGTGATGTATTATTATTTCTTTTTTTCTTTGTAAATTTATGTTTTGCATTGTAATATAACATCAATATTATTTATTTTGCATTTTTATTTATTTTTTTCTTTAATTTATTTTTTTTATAAAAATCTTTTAAAAAGTGTTTAAATTATATTCTTAAAAAAATCTAGTCAATTTAAGCATATCATAATTTTTTTTTTTAAAAAGTGCTATAAAATTTTTTAAAAAGTTTTAAAGTCTTTTATTAAAAAAAAAAATCCGGTTATAATCCGGATATCCGAACTGAATCCGGTTATCCGCCCGGACTTTAGCATCCAGATCTGGTTGAACACCCCTAGATATATTGTATGAAATGCCACAAAATTAGCATTGGTTGAGAGCGGTATCAGTTGGCATAACCTCACATTAAAAGGACTTTAAGGAGTAGTTAATCTCTTTATTGAACCGCCAAAATTTTTTCTATTATTTAGACAACAATTGAGGCCAACAAATTCACATATATTCAATCATACATGCATCTTAAGAAATTTTCTCATAGCAATCATTTTTCTTAAAGTTGATATAACGACAAAACTACTATCATATATCAACATCTCCTCCCACTCATATGTTGGAATGTTGCTTATCAAGAAATACGTCACCCCCCAATACTCGAGCGATTTTCGATCCTTAACAAAATACTACCAACCACAAGAAAGACATCAACTTTTCCACTCGGGAGCATCCTTTTTGGAGTAACATCCCATGTGTAAATCTATTCATAATTAAAATTTTATCTCATTTCAACATAAATTTTTGAAATAAACCCAACGTAAGATAAATCGAACGAAGATGCGCGCATAATAAATGATCTAGTCTTACTTCATTAATATATATATATATATATATTTATATATATATATTATGTAATAGTTCCAAAAAAGAAAAACTCATTATTTTTGGGCCCATGCTACGTCACACACAATAGTGAACAATTATAAGTTAATACATGCGGAATGAAATAATCTGAGTTTTATCAAACCGGTTTATGACAATTTTTAGAAATTTTCATACAAACTTGCATGTTTCCCAATTTACCTCAATGTTGGTGTATTTCTTTGAAAAGAGATTCCTATGTTTTAACAAGATGGAAAATGATACTATTTTATTTTTATTTTTTTAGTTTTTTTACTTAATGGTTAAGGAAGTGACTATTAGTGTCTTAGTGTATTTTAATTTTTTAAAGATATTTAAAAAAAGATGTAATTTGCACTAGGGAACACACCAAGTGGGCAAACTTGGATGGTATGGCAGCACTATCCAAACTTATCATGCATTATAAGCTGACTTTTTTCATCAAAAGTATATAAGGCATTATGCATGAGGTATTATAATAATAAGTTAGATTATAAATATCCATTTGGATTGTTTCTGAAAATTTTCTAGAAAAACAAGAGGCCGCTTTATTATTATTATTATTATTACCGAATTGAATATGTTGTTGGTAATTGTTTTTAGTTGGTTAGAACAATGGTAAAAAATTGTATAAAGCATCTATGATTATTGGAAGAAATCCATCGCCCAAATAATTGGAAGAGTCAGTGGCGGAACCAGGAATTTGTTTTAGGAGAGGCTAACCATGAATTTGTTTTAGGGGGCCAAGCAAAGCTAAAACTATAACAAAATATTTTTTGTTCTATTTCTAAACAATTTTTCATGTTGTATAGAACAATCTGATAGTAAGATCTAAAATAAAAATAAAATATGATTAATACAATCTATGTATTAAAAAAGTATATGATATGTCAAGAATAATATTTCATTGAAATAACATAAAGACACTCTTGCAAATATATCAAACAAAAAAAACACAAAATGTCTAAAATTGTAACTTGCGTTTAAAAAATAATAATAATAATCAACAAGTATAGAATCTAGGTCAAAATTCTTTACTAGAAACGCAATATAGACAAGTTTTAACAAGTAAAACTAGTAAATATACAAGTATTTGATATTTGTATCACTATATTAAACAAGTATTAATTTGATCTCTTTTAATATAGACAACTAAATTATTTACTAGAAGAGAGGGCCAAGATAATTATATTGAGAGGGGGCTAACACAAAATGATACTAATATCATCCTATTAAATTATAAAAAATTAATATATATATATATATATATATTTTTTCAAACTTTAGAGGGACTATGGCCACCCCCTGCCCTTTAGCGGTTCCGCCGTTGGGAAGAGTTTACAAAATTAAAACTTTGAAGGAGATAGAGTATGCTAAAATGTGTGGGTTATGTTGGCTAAAATGTGTGGAGATAAAGTATGCTGAAATGTTTCAAAAAAAAAAAAAGTATGCTGAAATGTGTGGGGTTATGTTGGCTAAAATATGTGGAAAATTTTGCTGAAATTGATGTTTTCCTGTAGAGGAATAGGCAGCAGTCATGGGTGGCGGTCTATATCAAAGAGGAATTATTTTAAGGGTCTTTGGGCAGTTTTTAGCTTTTCACTGAGTTTGGTAAGTGTTCGTGTTAGGAACTATGGGATCATATTTGGAAAAATTATTTTTCATCCATATCATTCACATAACGGTTCTTTTATTCAACAGCTTTACACCACACATCTTTAAAAAAAAAAAAAATAGATGTGTGGTTCAGGACTGCTAAAGAGAATACTTCTTCAGATGAACTAATAGAATCAATTGAAAATGGATCAAATGAGATTAAATAAGAAATCGAGATCTTTTTGTTGAAAGTAAAACGCAGTATGGTTGTTTTGTAGATGCTCATCCAAAAGAAAGTACACGAGACATGCATACTTTGGAAGTCCAGATGGTCGAGTATCAACAATTTTTAAAAGAAAAGTACTACAACTACAAATATATTTTACAAAAATAAACTCATAAACTGACGTGTATTCATGTAGTAACGATTATGTTTTTGTAAATGTTGGTTTTGATTGTAACCAATGTGGATATGCATTTCTACATTTACCTAGACTTAAAAATCAGATAATGTATTTAAATAAAATATCAATAACCAATAAACAATCAATACAAATTTGGAGGTTTACATTCAAATTTGTCACACTGAACAAATTCTAGCCAACTCAACGTCACAGCAGTGTAATTTGAATTGACCTCCTATGGTCTACCCCGGTCTTATATGGAATATCTCCACTACAGCAAATACGTACGAGGAAGACTCTAATTGACGCGCGCTGTAAGTTCTTTGCCTCATAAATAATGAAGAAACAGGCCGTTCAACATCCCTATCTGTGCACAAATAAAATATGATCTATTTCTGTTCAAGAATGACTACTTTGTGTTATTACAAGATAATTTCAATTGAAAATTATTGAATATTAATTAAATCAAACAAAGATAAATACATCAATCGAATCCCAGAATATTTATTGAGTATTTAATACTACCCAAAAAATTTTATGTGATTCTACAAAAAAGAATTCTAAAAAATGAAAATCTCAAAGTAGCCTTCAAAACCTACCGATTGTGTACGTTCAAGGGAGTTCGAGGACTGGTCTTCCATGAACAAATTAAACAGCACACACGCACGCACGCAAGAACGAGTGTGATGGCGGTCAAAAAAAGCATGTTCGTAGGTGGCCGGATGATGCTTATTGTGTGGTTGATCTTAATTGGAGTACTTTGAATATTTTCTTGGTTCCCTATCGATCGAAATGCTCAACTCTGTCTCCTGCCCCCATAAGAACATTTGCTTTCATCTGCCAAGATTTGCCGAACTCCACATATTGGACATCCCAGAAGAGGAACCTGATCCCTCCGATAATGGCGCTTGCCGCGTTCTGATATTCATGAAATCTGAAACTTTCCCAGGTTCTGAAATCTGAACATCTTGGAGATCCGTCTCGCCTGTCAACATCTTGACTACCTCCGACATCAGTGGCCGGAGCCTTAAGTTTTCTTGCGCACAAAGCAGTCCCACCTTTAAGAATCTGACGGCTTCTTCCTCCGGAAAGTTCGTTTCAAGTTTCGGATCCACCAAGTTTATAAGTTCTTTAGCCTCGTAGGTTTCCCATGCCTGCAAAATTCACGTACATATATATATAGACAACAGAAATTTGAGAAAATTAAGGGATTCATTCAGCTTATGATCATGAATGGTTTTAAAAATGATGCATTAAAAAGCTGATCTGAACTTTTTACCTTCTGAACTAGCAGCTGATCCTTATAGTCAACGCGAAAATCCACGGCAGGCCGCCCGCTGACAATCTCTAAGAGCAGCACTCCGTAGCTGTAAACATCTGATTTTCGTGTCAAATGTCCGCTGATGGCATATTCTGGAGCAAGATACCCTCTTTTTTTTAGGTATTTTGTGATTACAAGAAACCCCATTAGCAACAGCATTTCAACAAGGTAAAATCCATAGAGATTTTCAGCTTTTTTTTTAGAGATTCCAAACTTACAATGTCCCTGCAACACGAGTACTAACATGGGTATGGTTATCTCTGAGTAGCTTTGATAAACCAAAATCTGAGACTTTTGGTGTGAAGTTCTTGTCAAGAAGTATATTGCTGGCTTTAATATCTCTGTGGATAATGTGTGGTCGAACCTCCTCAAGTAGAAAGGACAGTGCTCGAGCCACTCCTAACGAAATATCCCTCCTTGCTTCCCAACTAAAGCTCGACCTCTTCTGCTCTCCACCTTTCAATCAAGGATCAATACATAACAATTACACGACTTTTCTAAAAATTCCAACCATAATGGCACAAGCTGAAAGACGAATATGGTAATTACCATGTAAGATGTGGGCAAGGCTGTTGTTTTCCATGTAGTCGTAGACAACATATCTATTAGCTCCATCAACACAACATCCTCGAAGGGTAACGAGATTTTCATGTTTGATGTCGGAAAGTGATGCTATTTCAGCTATAAACTCTCTCTCACCTCGCATCGAGTCGAGTTCGATTGAGAGCACTTTTACAGCCACGGATGAGCCATCTCGCAGCCGGCCCTTCAAAAGTCAAAACAAACAGCCTTAGGCTCAAATGCTAAAAGTCTTATGCTCTATCTATTGAATGAAAGAAAAAGGTATTGACCTTGTAAACACACCCAAAGCCGCCTTCTCCAATCTTGTTCGAGTGATGGAAGCTGGTAGTGGCAGATTTTAGTTCGTTGTAAGAGAACACCCGGAAATTACCTTGATCTTGTTCTTCTGGATTTGTTGGGTATGTGCAGAAAGCAAACAAGAAGTCAATCAAAATTGAGAAAGATAAAAGAAATAGATAAAGGAACAGGAATCGACATCATGTTTGGTTCGCGTAATCGAGGAAAAGAAAACAAACAGCCTGTATAAAAAGTTAAAAGCATGAAAACAAAGATGATGATGATGAAAAGGCAGTATCAGATGTTTACCGTGCCGCCTGCTCACGTCCGTTAATCCTGATGATGAAGAGAAGCAACTTGTGCAGGAGAGCTTCATGCCGTGTAAACTCCACTAATTTCTGGTTGAAGCCCTGATCAAAGAATATGGCCTAATCTACAAACATTGTGGAGAAAGAACAAAAATTTGGAAGGAAATGAAATTAAGCACAGATTGGAGGGACACGGCAGCCCACTATTTTAACATCCCGAATCCGGTCTGATACCTCTCTCTCTCTCTCTCTCTCTCTCTCTCTAAACGACTTCCCAAGTGTTGGACTTTGAAACTTTCTACTTTTCTGCATTTTAAATTAAATACGTTTTAAACAACAGCCAAGTTGTCTAAAATGTTAATCATAACATAACTACATAATAGGGATGAGTTTATAAAACGTGTTGGTTGTTCAGTATAAACTATATCATAACAATAATGTATGTGATGATCTATTTGATATCAAGACGTACAGTATTTTCATTTCATTGGTCCAGTAATAACCTTTTTCTTTTTTCTTTTTTAAGAATATTCCATAATGACTTAAACTGGTTCTAGAAAGAAACCAATTCAAGCAATCAAGATATCGTAATATTATTTATATCTATTAATGCTTATTATTCCAAAATAATTAAAAAAAAAAAAAGAGTCAACCATATGTCCAAGATGAAAAATGTGCAAAATTAACACATGATGTCTAGAATTAATATAAAGAAAAGCATTAATCCTAGAACTACTCTTCAATTTGGGTATCAAATTTTGGGAAGGTTGATGCATGCAGCCAGCCCTGAAGACGACCCCGTCAAATGATTAATTAAGCAAACACAACCCAAAAAAGGAATTAAAAAAAAGGCTAAATCCATGTTTCTTCTGCTGCATATGCATGCCTGCCTTTTGATCGAGTCAAATCAAAGTTTCCAAACTTCAGCTGGATCAAGCTGGGTGTCTTAGATTATGAAATATGGTCAAGGATGAGGACTCCTTCCTCGTAGATGTTTTGAAATTTTAAAGACAATGATCTGTACGTCTAAGAAAATGAAGCTTCGAATTTCGATGCCCACAGAAGAAGGGAAACTTCTACTATTTTGTTCATTTCTTTGTCATTTTCCTAGAAAACCTAGTAGCCTGGATCAGTCAAATTCAAGTTTGAAACTGATTGGAATTGAATTCATTTGGATTGGTGTCAAGTATTTCATCTGTTTTCTTTTATTGTTCGTACGTATATATATAATTGTACCAGATGCAACATGAGAAAGTATATAACAACTCTAATTATAAACAGGTTATTAAAAAATCATGTCAAGACTATTCATGCGCTCAGTGCTGCTGAACTTGTTCACTGTATATGATCAATATCACACATACAAGAGGCAAGCAAAACGGCCAATTTTAGAGATTTAAAGGTCCATATAGATATATATAGGACCAAGAACGACCCAGGAGTGCTGAGTGGGCCTGTTTAAACATATGACGGGTATTTAGAAAACGTTTCATCTCGATTTTCAACTCATTATTATAATTTTAAAATTTTTATATAAAATATAATAAATAATTTAATTTTTTTAAATCTTAAAATAATAATAATATTTTATTTAACTTTTATCTTTCATCTAAAATTATCTCATCTCGTCTCTAAATCTACACCAATCCTAAAAGTTGAATTTGTTCATTTTATAAGCATATCGAGGATTCTTGAAGGAGGAGATCAGCTTTCGACTCCTAAGAATTTTGTCTACAAATACTGTAATCTAAAGTTGTCTCTTTTGTTCGGCAATTTGTTGGGTGTCGTTTTCATGGGAATCAATGATAATCTATTTTATCGCAATATTAATACTACACGACAACTTTAAACGATATTTGTTGAAGGATATTATTACCATATTCATCGCATGATGTGACATGCAAATTAAGTGTGGCTCGGATATTTAGATACATGAGCTGTCCTTTATTGTTTATGTGTAAATCTCCTGTTTCATGTTTGTTATTACGATATTTTTTTTGTTATAAATGAGATTTTTAAACAAAAAAATAAAAAAAAATGGTTCGGATATTTACAATATCTTAATATATCTGTCATGAATAGTTCGATTTAGATATTTTTTTAAGTTTTGAAATATAATAGAAAAAAAAATTAAATAAAAATATTATAAAGTTAAAATATTATTTTAATATTATTTTTATTTTAAAATTTAAAAATATAGTATTATTTTTTATGTTTTATTTAAAAATTTGAAAAAATTATAATAATTAAATAAAAAATTTTTATATTTAAATAGTATTTAAACTATATATATATACTCGAAAGCAGTTGTGTTGCCGTGAATTAATTGGGGATCAATCTTCTTTGGCTTAGGCTCAAAAGCGGCACGCCATTAATAAAATAAGAAGGTTAGATAAGTTTATAGCCAACAAGAACAAAATAAAAGGCTGCGAACTGCCAACTTTATTAATAATTGCAAACTTTATCTCTTCCTCCTTTTCAGCTCTTCTATTTGTTCTTTAGCCAAGTTAATTTCATTTCCTCCCATATGACATCCCCTACCTTCAAATTTTCTCTCTCTTGTCCAAGATCATTCTTTGATTTTTCTACATTAAATATTGTTGTACACGTTAGTCTCTATACAGCATATTAAAAGTACTGTAAATGAATTAATACCCCGCTTGACACTCACGTTTAAATTCAAATCAAACTCGACTTGTAAAAAAAAATATTCTCCCATGAAAGTAAATTTTTTGCTTGATTATTAAATGACAAATATTCGATTAAAATCAACTCAACTCGATTAAGATTTATTAAAACCCGCTTATTTATGTTTGACTGATCAACCCATTATTTCAACTTGATTAAAACTCTTTCATACACCGATGAATTTTTATATATATATACACACACACATATTAGTTAATAATATAAGTGAGCAACTTTTATAATCATGTATATTATATGTAACCTAATTACTTATATCTAATCATGACTTATGTCTATATATTAAATATACTTCATAGTTATATGTTATTTACTTTAATCATTAAATAATACTAACTAATTTATAATTTATACAATAGTTAGTGGCAAGGACTAAATAATTTTACGTACGAGTATGTAGAAACTATATATGAAATGTAGATATATATTATCATATTATGTGTATTGTATTAATAATTTATATTGACATATAATATATGGTTATTACTGATAAATATAAGATAGTTACATATTAGTCATTTATTAATTTTTTCAATTTTCTAATTATGGTCTATTTTTTAGTCATCAAAATTCTATTAAATTAAGATTTTTTTTTGCAATTTCTCTCATTTTTAATTATTAAGTTTTCTTCAAAAAAATAAAAAATTGAATCGACTAGTCAAATCGGCTCAGATTAGCTAGGAGCTCAACTTACTGAATGAGACTAAACAAAAAATAAGATAAAAATCTCCAGCTCAATTACAACCCTAGTATAGCTTATATTAATTATTTTCCATGTATAGTAGACTAGTTGGAAACTTTTGTGTATGATTTCTGTAAACTCCTATTTATATCAAGGGTAGGGCTCCTCTGCAGCTCCACTCTTACAGCTGGACGTATCGTTTAGTAGTTTTTTTTTTTCATTATTTTTAATATATTTAAAGATTTTTAAAAAATAAAAAAATACATCAATACATTTAAAATCACTTTCTTAATCACTAAATAAAAAAAAATTAATTTCCGACCAAGCGGTAAAATGGAGGTGCCAAACGGAGTGGGCATAGTAATGTTTTCCTTATATCAATACAAAGGCCATATATGCACTCGGGACTATTTCTCTTGAGCAGTGCAACATCCATCGAGACCTATCCCGATAAGAATAAAAATAATTTTTATTTTTGATTTTTTCTCATTCATTTTTTTAAATATTCTTAAACATGTTTTTTTTTTTTATTTAAATCACAACATGATTACTAAAAGGCATTTTCTTAATTACTAAGTAAAAACAAAAAAAATTGGTAGGACGGCCAACATTCGGTGACTCTAGCATTTTTGTTTTCCCTTACATGATATCGGTAGCCACAAAGTGTTTTGCTCATGGATTCATCATCATTAACCTCTTTGATTCCACCGATAAGCAGCTTGCATCTCTTGATCATTTTTTTCCAATCCAAATCCAATTTCTCAGATATCTCCATTAAACTAGCCTTCATAAAAGACTTTTGAAAAATAGTTGAACCTGCCCCCAACATCATTCATAATCAAGAGACTACCTAGCTAGCCAATTAAGAATAATGTCTTCTTCCTCCTCTCCAATATATTTAAGATCACAAAACTAGTGATAGATTCAAAATTGAGCACAAAAGTACGTATGTACGTCACTACAAGAAAATAATTATTTGTGACAAGAACGACTATTTGTGATCAAAACAAATTCGTTTTAGTAAAAAATAGTCGTTTTTGTAGAAAATAACTGGCCATAACTAAGCAGTTTTCTTGTAGAGTTGTGAGCATGTATCATGAGCACTATATATTTAAAGAAGTGTGGCTACATAATCTTCCCTTGAGCGTGGCTTGTAATCATTCTTCTTGCATGCATGGAGCAAGCCATATATATAACGCTTATTCCATGAGGAAATTAAGATGGGAGTGATGAGCTGGCTTGGGATGATCTTCAAAATTTTCATCAACTTTATCTTGTGTATATTTTCCAAAAATTGTAAATAATTATTTATCAAAAAAAAATAAAAAAAATTACTTGCAAATCTACTTATTGATACACTCAACTTATCACTGATATGGAAGGCTTTCTAATTTCCAAGCTGGCCGGTGCATGTTGATGGCTGTAGGGACAGCCGATGATCATGTACATGAAAAGTGTATGCTATACGGTGCATGTTATCATTTCACACTCTCATGCACCCACCCAACAAAACCCAGCCAGCCACCCACCCACCCACTTGATCATATATATCAGCTTAAGACCCAAAGACATCGATGGTTTTCAAGAAAAAAGATACACACAAAAGATTCAAAACTCCTCAATTATTTTGCATCCACCTTGTGCATTAATGGCAAAAAATTCAACCCTTGGTTTATTGTAAGGGAGGGGGGCATCAGCCATGCATGGGGGCATGCATGATCACAATAGTTGCAGCCTGATCTCCAATTGTATGTGGATGGGAGCCCGAGCCACAATATCCCCCCATTTTTTAATGTAATGTCAAGTACTCCTCGATCGACCCCAAAAAATATATGTTATGTCATGAAAAATCTTAATTATGGTAAGGTGGAAAAATAACTGGTTAAATGTCTCTTTTCATCATGAGCTAGCTAGGAGTTCCTTTCACTTTAACCATTTAAGATTTCTTATTGGAATATATTTCTTAAGAGTCATTTTGTCTCATTGATTTATACAACAAAAGGAAAGATTAGATTCGTCATTGAGTCGTTAGTACAATTAATTTTTCTAAGATATAATTAAGTTCGATCGAGTTTATCATCGAACAAGATTATATGTTCAAGCTTGCTTCAAATAAAGAATATTTACGTACAAATCATGTTTGTAATATATAGTATTTTCTTCGCGTAGTTTGCCTTCGTCTATCTTAACTAAATCGATATATTATAAGTTTTTGATAAATATTTGAGGACCCCCTTAGTCAAAATTAGATATTCGAGATACACATTACAAAATGGAATTGTGATTACCTCTTATTTTCCTCATGATAATTTGTGTATTTTATAATATTTTATGGAATTAGGATAATCAAATCCAACATTAATTCTTTTTCTTTTTTTTTTTTTTTATGGGAAATTGATTTCATTCATTTATCAGAGAAAAATTACTTTCATGATCGAATACATACAAGAAAATTCCTAGATCACAAGCCAATTGTTGCATTTGGAGTTCAATCAGAACACAAATTTCTTTGTAACTGGTATGGTCTTAACTACTGTTGTAACTCTTTACAGACAAATCGTCTAAGAAATAACACTTTGCCTAAAACAGAGACTCATACCCCACTCTCCATTGGAGGAGAGGACTTAACATCTACGAACAAACCGTCCAAGAGATAATCTCTTTTTGTTTTTTATTTTTAACTAAACAAAAGGAAACAACAATGAAAGCAGAAAGATAGATATGAAAATGATGATTTATAGTTTAGATTACTCTGGTAGACTTCGAAATTAGCCATAAAAGTCATCTGAATAATTTGATCTCATGATCCACCATTATCTTCCTAACGATTGGTGTAGGAAGCATCTTGTACTGCTCGTGCCTCATAAGAGGTGTTGAAAAACTGTAAATTTGTATTTTCAACGATAAAGGAAACAAAATAAATTAAGAAAAGAAGAGAAAGAATGGAAGGAGAGGGAGAAGATGAGGGAGGGAGGGAGGGATGGAGATAGGAGGGAAAGAGAGATAAAAAGAAGAGAAAGGAGGGAAGGAGGGGAAAAAGGAGAAAGGAGGAGGATCCTCCCGTAGATTAAAGTCTTTTTTTGGTTATGCCTTCAAGCATACATGCATGTATATATGCTTGTTTGTGTATGGCCGACCTATATGAAGGTTGATATCAACGAGGATTTTTGTAAGATGTTGCATTAAAAGAAATTAATTAATCATGTTTTTTTAACCTGTTATACTTTTTAGGATTCATCACCATAAAAAAAAAAAAGTGATTATTTTCATAATAAATATAGTACAAAAATAAAAAATAAAGTTATAAATATAAAAGAATACTTTATTTTATTTTTTAAGCAAAGATTAGACACTTAAATTAAAAAATAAATAAATAAACTAAAAAGAAGAGGAGAGGGAAAATAATAATTTTTTTCTTGGCAAAATAATCAATACACACTCATGGATGGTGGTTTGGGTGGAGCTTTACGCAATCCCATTATACCAACCATCAAAAAGATTTCTGTTCCTCGGCCCACCCTCCCCTACCTCTTCCTCTCCGCCTCTCCTTTCTCTCTTTCTGTGATCCTCTCTTCCACATTCTATGGCTTTTTCTGCCTTTGCATCTCATTTTTCTCTTTAAGCTCTTCCCCCTGTCTTCGGCTCAGAATCGCTGAATTCATTTCCTTCCCTTTGGACACGCACTCCGAAGTTTTTTGCCCTCAACGGTCGCAGGAAGAAAGCAAAAGAATAGAGCTGAGTGTGCAATTACTTTCTTAACCAATTCATGCATCCCGTATGTCATGCGGATCCACTTCTTTTCCTATAAGTGAAAGCAGAGGGAGAATATTTTGGAATTTCTATCAGTTTGGTTCCTGGGAATTCCGGAAGGGAAATTCCATGGGGAACATCGGTAGTAGCGGCGCGAACGGCCGTCGCAGACCCGGGAGTAGGCGGACCCACCCGCCCCCTCCTCCTCAGGCCCCACCGCAGCCGGAGATCTCCGCCAACCGGTATGTGTTCGCCGCCGCTACGCCATACCCTTCCCAGTACCCGAACCCTTCAAATCCTCCCCACCCGTACTACCAGTACTCTGGCTACTATGCCCCTCCACCGCCGGCTATGCCGATGCCTCCACCAGCCCCCTACGACCACTACCACCGCGGTACCGGTGGTCCTCATTCTCATCCCCATCCCCCCGTGGACCCTGCCCAGGCGCATGCCAATTGGGTTGGCGGGAGGCACCCCTGTGGGCCCGTCATGCATCCTCACCCCCCTCCTATCGAGCACCAGAAGGCAGTTACTATACGGAACGATGTTAATCTCAAGAAAGAGACTTTGAGGATCGAACCGGACGGGGAAAACCCTGGGCAGTTCCTCGTATCCTTCACGTTCGATGCCACGGTTGCCGGCAGGTATATAAGTTTTTTTTTTNTTTTTTTTTTTTTTTTTTTTGTTTCTTTCTTTTTTTCTTTAGGAGAAATTGAAATATTGCTGCTTGCGTATTTAGTGTCTGAGATGTATGGAAAGCTAGAGGTTGGGATTCGTCTGTATAATATTTTGAAATATTTTTCAACTTAATTATTTCTTTGTTTAAAGGGTTGCTTTAGGATCGCTCCTATTTTTAATTTATTACCGAGTCAGACTATTTGGGTAGATAATGCTTTGAGTTTGGGAGTTTGTTTTTGGAGTAGTGACAATGAAGTTTATATTGACTAGCTATGCATGAGATATCTATATTATATTCTGTTGTCTGATTCTTAACTATAAAATATATAGGTTGCTTTCAATTAGTGTCTTGTTTGATGTACTTATCAAAAAAAAAATTAGTGTCTTGTTTGATGTTGTAGAGGTCTTCATTTCATGCTTCACTGACTTAAATTAAGTGTTCTGTTGATGGGGAGAGATGGTATGGGCCATTGTTATTGCTTTCTGTGCAGAGATTTGTGGGTTTCTGAGTGTTTTTAAATTAAGTCTCCATTTGCCACGCTATAAGTTCTTATAAGAGATTCATGGGCTCTGTCTGTTTTGAGGATCAAATGGTATCTATAGTACCTTTTCCCCTTTCCTGCAGATTTGTACTGAAATTGGATTTAATCTCAATTAAATTAGGCACAGTGAAATATTCAAGTGAAAAGGAAGCTCTACGCGCTATGTTGCCTAGGTTTTGCTTAGTTTAGACCAGTCCTAAAAGCAGTGTCACTTTTTCTTTTCCATTGTAATAAATTTTCTAAGATTTTAAGGTTCAATTTTTTTTTATTAATGCTGTTTTGTACCAGCTGAAGTTATTTTTCAGAGGTATGCTATTGATAAGAGAGCTTTTATCCAGTTTGCTTTAGCTTTAAACTCAATATATGTTTTTTTGAAGATATCTGACTAACGAATGTGGTTTTCAAAACCTTATTTCTTTGGGCTCCAGCTATAGATTTTTAATGAAGTTAGTTTTTCTGATTTCCTTGTATCGATCTCTAATTCCTAACTAGGTGTCTTCACTTGTATAAATCCTTTGTACTTAGGCTACTCTCTTTCTAAGTTTTAATAATTTATTTTTTACTTACAAAAAAAGGAATCTCGTTGCTCAAGAGGAAGATAGGTTTTTGTGTGAAGAGGAGAGAAATTCTGCAAATAGCATTGAGAGAAGAGTGGATGGGCTGAATGTTGCTTTAAAAGGGAGGAAAAGGTTACAGATGTCTGAATCGGAAACATGTTAGTTCCAATGTAAATGGTCCATGTTTCACCTCGTGTAGAAGACCATTGTTTTTTATTTTAGTTCAATCCCTGAATGGCCATCAATACATCTATATGTATATATATACATATAGATATAGATATTCTTGGATCTAAAATGAAAATTTCTATTTCCCTAAAAAGTACTTAAAAGATTCCAATTTTGAAGTTTCACCAATGCAAGCATCCTGTGGGGGCCTCTATTATTCTGCACTATGAAGATGTGTAAAGAAACTAATTTTACATGGATGAATGTTTCAATCTTACGTTAGCCATACCTTACTGTTATTATTTTCGTATCTGCTCCATTTGTGCTTCTGTTTAGGGAAATTAAGATGAAAGCGCCCTGTGCTTTCACAATTTTCTTTGTTAAGATGTTATTCTTTTCATAGATTCGATGCCAGAGTTTTAACTCATCTTAAATTCAAGATCCCACCCACCCGTAGGTAGCCCAAGCGGTAAGGGCAAACTTGTGTGCATGATAAGTGGGAGGCCATGGCAGTGGGTTGCTGTGCTAGTCTCCCTGGGGGTTTAGGTTCTATGGGTGAGTCCCAAGGGCTCTGCCATGGGAT
This sequence comes from Pterocarya stenoptera, assembly GCA_003123785.1. NCBI lineage: Eukaryota > Viridiplantae > Streptophyta > Magnoliopsida > Fagales > Juglandaceae > Pterocarya > Pterocarya stenoptera. The sequence continues at coordinate 12,622 of QEOT01123925.1, read as the reverse complement.
GTTTCACCCATCATAAACAAAAAGGTTCAAGATCCACATCACCATGTCCATTCAAAAGGGTTTGGAGAATTACTGCTTATTCCCCTCCCGTGCCCTCGAAATGGTTGAGGGAAACCACTATAAGGGGGATCCCCACCTTGAGTGACGTCACAGTGGGGGATCCCCCTTCTCCGTGTTGCACAGGGTGAAACCTCCCATGCCCTTCTGTGTAGGATGGATCCTTACTTGTGTTGATAGGGTGGTGATGCGGAATATACGGATACAAGAAAAAAATTGAGTTTTAGTTTGTTTAGGTTATTCATAATTGCTTTTTATCTTTTATTTGAACTGCTATTGGTTTGAACAGTTAAGAGTCCAATTCGGTGGTTAAGTCAAAGTTAAGTTATTATTAGGAGTTTTATTCAGACTTTCATTTGTTTAGAAGTTATTTGAAATAAAGTCCTAATTGTATCAGATTAAGAAAAATGATCCTTCCTCTATCCTCCCCTTCTCGAGCTTGTTTCTTCACTGCCCCTTTTCTCGTGCTTCTTTCTTTTTCTCCTTTGGCTTCTACCCTCTTCTTTTTTGCTTCTTCTTTTCCTTCTCCTTGCTTCTGCTTAGCTTTTTCTCTGCTTTATCTTCTATTCTCTTATCTGTTTAAGCGTTCCACTTAATTCTTTGTTGTCCTAATTCAAATTGGTATCTGAGCACCATGGATTGTTTTCTATCTGCGATCATGAGTTCCCATCTCTTCATCATACCTTACTTCACAACACCAATTGAAACAAAAAAGAAAAGAAAAAGGAAACGTACTATTCATCATCATTTTAACCATCATCTCGTCTATTTTCTGATTTCTAGAGGTAGTAGGTATTTCCTTTGTATACGCCCTATGTACTTGGACTTTGCCTATTCATGGTAATAAAATTTTTTATTATAAAAAAAAAAAACCATCATTTCTTGATGGGAATTAAATGATTGGCAGGTTAAAAGGTTGATGAAGCATGACTAAAAAAAATGCCCAAATAGTCACCCATCAGATGAGCTTCATCTTCTGCCATCCCCTAACAAGGTGCCCATGCACCATGCTACCTTCATGTTTGCTCCTTGATCACGTTGGTGATGTTATTTTGAAAGCTCCAGATTTGTGGCTAGGAAATTATGAAGGCATAAAAGGCATGATCGATTCGTTTATGGGAAATGCTTGATCCACATAAAGAATTACAAAAAAATTACCTTAAAGTTGAAGTGTCTTGATGTGGTATGTTGGAATGTAAAACTCTTAAGGCAATACAAAATGTTCATGTGAAGATCCTTGGCTGTATTTGGCAAGTAGAAAACAAGATTCAAGTTATAGTCACAGTGCATGCATGGTTCCATTATCTTCTATCATTTTTGTGGTTTATGTTGCTGCTTATCAAAACTAAAAAGACTAATGTTATTTACATTATATTTGACAATCTTAATATTGAGATTAAAATCATTTCCTTATTTATTGCCTGTTTAGGATTGCGGTAGGAAATAAAGCTTTTAGTTGTAGAGCTTTACTACTATGGAAAAGTTTTTTATTGTTTGGTATACATAAATGTGCCTAAAGCACTTTTAAGTTACTTGCAGTGGTTTTAAAAAGTGTATTGTTGTCTGCAGGCGCTTTCTAACAAAATCTTCAATTTGGTGCTTTTTAAAAAAGTGGATTTTCAGCTCTTTATAGGTGCTTAAAGCACTTTTTATAAATATACCATTTTTCTTTAATAGAGCTTTTAGACTCTTTAAAGCACTTTTTAAGCTTCCAAACTTAAATCAAACAGGCACTTAGTCTAGAAGTACAGTACTAAGCTATCATATGTATCATTGTTATTCTTATTTTTCAATGTGATATTACCAATTAGCATATTTGATGGTGGTGCTTTTTTCAAATTTCAACTGTATACAATCTGCAGTTCTGTATGCTAGCAGGCAGCACTTTTGTTGTTTATATATTTTCTTCCTTGGTGTGAAACATTTTGTTTTATTGTATAATCGGATTTTTAATTTTTTTTTTTTTCAAATTTATCAAGATCTTCAAATGTTGTCTATGTTTGTTCTAGGGTTCCACCTTTCTGATCTTACGTTGTTGTTGTTATATCATATTATTCTCACTTATTCTTATTATTATTTCTGTTTCAATTGACGTTTTGTTTGCTATGCTCAACAGCATTACGGTTATTTTCTTTGCAAAAGAAGGTGAAGACTGTAACCTGACACCAATGAAGGAAAACCTACTTGCACCTGTGACCGTACATTTCCAACAAGGTCTGGGCCAGAAGTTCAGGCAGCCCTCTGGAACTGGGATTGACTTCTCGATATTTGAAGAGACAGAGTTACTGAAAGTGGCTGACATGGAGATCTATCCTTTAGCAGTTAAAGCAGAGGCAACTCCTGTTAACGATGATGGAACGGGTACAGATGGAAACCCAATACCTCCAACCACCAACTCACAGATAACTCAGGCAGTCCTTGAGAAGGAGAAAGGTGAATACCAGGTGAGGGTAGTAAAGCAGATCTTGTGGGTCAATGGAATGAGGTATGAGCTGCAGGAGATATATGGGATTGGGAATTCTGTGGAGAGTGACTTGGATGGGAATGACCCAGGAAAAGAATGTGTCATCTGCCTGTCAGAACCACGGGACACAACCGTCCTACCCTGCCGACATATGGTAATCAAACCTCTGTTGTCTTTAATTTGAAGCTCTGTGATTTGATTGGAAGCAGATAGCTGTAGTTATAGTTCAGAGTCAGTCGCCCAGTTTAGTTTCTACTTTCTTGTACACATGTTGCAATTCCCAGCCAAAGCACCTAATACCATGGTTATTGGGGTAGTTTTCATTTTTAAGTCTGGAACCTGCTTTAGAAAGTTAACTTTCTACGTCCTTCCTATCCACCACCACGACAAAATAAATGAACTATTAGCAGAAAAACAAAAAAAAAAAAAAAAAATTTGTTGAGCAGGAATTAACTGTAACCCTGGTTTGCTCCAAGTAAGTTTCCAAGTTGCTCATAAATCACTAGGTAAACATGAGTGAATGGGCTGACACACTAGATGCATCCATCCTCTTTCTATTCCGGCAGTTGCTTATTTACAAAGCCAGAATGTAGATAATTTATATGATAAATTGGTCTTGATGTAATATTGGTTGGGTGTGTTTCCATGTTGCAGTGTATGTGCAGTGAATGTGCAAAGGTTTTAAGGTTCCAGACAGACCGGTGCCCGATATGCAGACAACCAGTTGAGAGGCTTCTGGAGATAAAGGTCAACAATGGATCTGAAGAATGAAACAAGAGGATGTATTCCACCACTAGAGTGCCGTATGACCATGTTGTCTTTCTTTCTTTCTTTTTCTTTTTTTTTTCTTCTTTTACACATTTTCTGGTTTTCTAGTTACTGGAAAGAATATGTTTGATAAGTAATTTGTGGCAGTAGCATGCTGTCAATACATTTTGTGTGGGCGGATGGAGTGTTTAGTGGTAATTCCTCTGGAATATATATGGTACATGTTTGCTGAATTTCTGTCTTTTATTTATTTATTT
>QEOT01123924.1:71947-103300 GCA_003123785.1 Pterocarya stenoptera | reverse complement strand
AAAAAAGGAAAAAAAAGTAAGGGAACTAATCAAAAGTTGGGCATAGCACAGGGGGCGTGTGACCAAATTTTTCTTATTTTATATATTTATTTATAATTTTTTAAATTGAGAAACAAGAAACTTGAAAAAATAATCTCTAGTCAAACGTGCCGAGCTCAAGTTGGATTCTTCTACAAATCGAATGGAGTTTGAGCTCGAGTTGGGTTTTTAAATAATCGAGCAAGGTCGGATAGCGTCAATTTGCCCGAACTGGACATAGCTTTATATTATAACACACATGAACAATGAATAGGTTATTACTTCTTTTTAAACGGGTTACAAGCTAGGTAATGTTATGCATTGATTGCCAATTAAATGATTTAAGTGTGTGCTTTTATGTTAAGAAAGATGAGCAATTTTTATATTCAATATTGTTTTTTCTTTTGATACAGGGAGTGGAGGTTCGAATATGGTTCTCTCACTTAGAGACTAGAGACTTTATACCATTTGGGAAATGACCTTAATATCTCCAATGATTGTTTATATATGACATCAGTTCATCACAGTGGTTGGTGTATGTGAGAAGAGTAATCCCCAGGCCAGGGGGACTAGGCCCAAGCCACAAGGCCTGAACATTTTCAAGGCCCGAGGACAATGGCTGGGTTCCGGGAGGGGAAGTAGTCGCGCTTGTTGGCCAAAGGATGGAAGGTAGAGTTGTTTGACACCACTACTAGCCAACATCCAAGTACAGTCCCTATCCCTGGACCCCAGCGTCTGGACAGGCCAAAGGGATGGACGCACCTGATCTGAGTCACGCCGCATTTAATTGGATGGAAACAGGCACGCATGACAGAGAGCCACACCACATTTAATGGGATGGACTGGGCACGCCACAATGTGCCTCCTGGAGTGTCAGAAATAGCCACGATCAAATCTGACAAGTCTAGTGCACAACAAGGAGATGGCAGAGACACCCAACCCCAATACAGAGCGGCACACCCACCATCTCCTTCCCGAGAATTGCCCCGACCAGGTATATATACCTCCTCCCTCAGCCCGGGGAGAGGTTCAGATACTTTGACACTTCAGTTCATTATTTTCCCAAGGAACTCATACTGACTTCAATATCAAAGGTGTCCCCCACCACCCTAAAGCCCTCATTTCTCTCTGGTAATAGGTGGACAAATTGGGCCTTTGTGGAGCGGCTCAGGTTGTGAAACACGACATCAATAGTATATATGTTGTTCGACATGTGAAATAATCCAATATATACGCAAATTTGATCATTTGTCTCCAAAATGGAGCTTGTACAGAGGTTATCAATGGCTCAGATAGATCATCGTAAGAAGTTCATATGGCTCGATGTGATTAATTTAGAGTGAAGCACAATGTGCATGTGTAAATGAAAAATCTACTTTTCGATCCAATTTTTTTCAAAAAGATTGTGACAAGTATTTTTGTCCACTTCTCATTTACTCTTGATTTGCATATGTTACTTTTTTATAAAATTGGTGAGAACATAGTTTAAAGATCACTAATCATAGGTAAATTGAGTAATGGTCTTAACCCAATTTTAAAACTTAACTTGGGTACTTAGGGTATGATTTGTGCTTAAGCAAACCAATGGTATGATGTATTGGGCTTTCAATTTGAATACTAAAATAAACTCAAACATGGCTTTGGGTCTTCTGGGCTTAAAAGGGCCAAGTGTGTGGATTCATGGCTTATGTGCTCTTAGGCTTGAATGAAAGGGGCCTCACTTCCATATGTTTAGGGTTGAAAATAAATATTAAGATCCTCTAAGATGGGCTTGAAAATGTTTGATTAGGTCTAATTAGGTCATGGGTCCATTCTACACCAAATTTGGCCCAAGGCTTTAAGCCTTCTATACCTTGGGTTTAACTTCTAAGGTTCTACAAGAATGGCTTATATCCTTATAACTCTCAAGTTGGTCTAGGGCTTATGATATTATTCTTAGCCCACCACATCTTTAGAGAATTAGAGGCTTAAAGTCTTATGTCCATCAAATAGGGCCTAATGCCTTTACTCTTACTAAATTAGGCCTAATGGTCTTATATCATTTTCAAGGTCATTGGGCCTATTTTCTAATGTCCTCCAAGAAAGATTTAAAACTTTATATCTCCCAAATTGGGTCTAAGGCTTTTTAACATCTTAACCTTAGCTCATCACATCCTTAATATATTAAAGCCCTAAAGTCTTATTGCCTCTTCAAAGCCTTTATACTCAAAAAACTTGGGCCCTTAATAAACCAATCTCTTAAGTCTTCCTAAGTCCATCAAAAAACTTTTATACAAATTACTTGCCCAATAAGATGGCAAAATCTTCGATATACCACTTGTCATTCTGACATTGGCCTCTTGGCACCCTTTCTCAAAATTAATTAAACACTAAAAATTCTCCAAAATAATACTACTAAACCAATCAAGATCCAAAAATCTTCATTTTTCTCAAAAATCAATATTGCACTAGAATCTTCTAATAATTATACTAAACCCAAAGTATACGGTCCTCTTGCCAACTCAAATATTTAAAATTATTTTTATTCTATAATAGCTCAACTCCTAATTAACTAAGATTAAGGCTACTAAAATCAAGGTCTAAAGAGCTTTTTGGGCGGAGTGTTACACCTTGGTTGTGAGTTACCTCTATTATTTATAAGGTTGAGGAAGATAGGCTAAGGCCCGTGCAACTGTTGCTTGAACTTCGCCTTATCATTTTCCTCCCACCCAAGGTGTTTATTCCAATGGGAAGTATTTAAACTTCCTTGTTAAGGCTGTGTGGTCGAATCGTCCTCCAAACACATCGGATGGTTTGGGGGCTTATCGTTATCTCCCAGCTTGGTTGGATGAACATTAAGGTATGGATTATCTACATCGAGCCCCCTGGGCCTTATTGGCATGTGAACTAGCCCATCATGAAGGGGATGGCAGCCCTGCCAATAGCATATACCATTTACATAACATAATATAATTTTAAAATTTCAATCTTACAAATCAAATTATGTTATGTGGATGGTGTCTGGTGTAAAGTCCTTAAAATAGTATTTCTCTTCTCGATATCATGGATCTGTCAAACCATCAACATTTTTCCCCATTAACAGAAAAAATTTAATTCACAAGAGTAATGATACATGCATAACCCTTTTTACAAACTATTTATATAATCATGATTTAAATTGAGAGTGCTTTTATAAAATAATATTACTTTTATAAGTTATTTTATAAATATCTTTTGTTTAAGACAAAATTGTTTAAAGAGTTGTGAAAAGAATTATGCGTGTATTATTTTTCAAAAAATTATATGAAGCCAATTGAATTGAAAATAAAAAGTTAATCCTCTAATATTAAATGAAAGTCGTCATAATTTTGAAAGCATTAATTCGTCTTACAAGAGTCACTACTCGTGTACACCCAAGGCATCCATCTTTCATCATCTCTCCCATGGTTTTGGATTAAACGTTAAAATGCCCTTTGAAGTTTGAACTTTTGTGACAAAATCTATCACAATATCTACTACAATGTCTTCTGGTTTCCTAACTCATTTATTTTCTAATTTTATAAACAAATTGATTACTTATAGCTATTGAATTTTAAATTAATTTAAAAGAATCTATAAGTTATGATCTAGATGTTTGAACTTATCTGGACACACTAACATATTAACATCAAGAGAATAAGAAGAGAGAAGACTTAACTAAGATGCTAATTATAAAATTGTGACTCTCTTGAAAGTTTTATTTATGAGGTAAAGACCAATATATGTCACCTCAAATAGATATATTATTATTATTATTATTATTATAATAGATTCACATGTTCGTATCCAAATATGTACACACCTACACATAATCACGTCCGAGTGAAAGTTTAGTATAAGTTGTATGATATATTTTATGTATCTATCTTTTTCATATAAAAATTTTAGAACTTGAATAGAAAGTCTATGGAATTTAAGTCTTATTTTTATGAATAATGCTATATATAGTTGTAGGGCTTGTAAGTCCTCCGCACTCTCTTTAAAAAAATATTAATGCTACATACAATTGTGAAATATGCAAGTGTTGTGTAGTACCTTTGAAAAAGAGTGAGGTCTACTATTAAAAAATTAATTTTTTTCATATGAGTCCCATATTTAGTCAATTTTTTTAAAATGATTGCGCGGCGCTTGCACACTCACGACTATAACTATTATTTCTTTTAAGAAAAGTGAAGTCTATTATGAAAGAGTTATTTTTTTATATGGATCTCATATTTATGTTACTTTTTTTAAAATAGAATGCACCAAACTTGCATATATATACATTAGGACTACATAAATTATTTATCTTTTTTCACTATAATACATATTGCTTAGCTTGAAGTTTCCACTAGTTAAATTATCTTTCCAAATAGTATTTTCTCCTCTCTAGTCTCTCCCTCTCGATGTGATGTGTTATCTATAAGCAGTTTAGTTCATTTTCGAGGTTTTTACTTTATTGGTAAGCAGCAGATTTCTGTGTCAGGTGTCATCGTGTCAGATAAAGTGATGTGAAAAATTAAAGTGGGGTTACGTGAGTATTGGAATTTGGAGGAACAATTTCAATAAAAATTTTGGAAGTTGAGTATGGGGGGCAATTTTAATTACATAAACCGCCCCACCAACCTTATAACTGTACCCACTAATCGCACAAACCGGAAAAACCCGGAAAAGCAGGAGCTTCATGAACGTACGTAGGGAAAGGGGACTGAAATCACATCAATCGACAATTAGTATAATCACTTAATCCGTGTTTTAGGGGAAGCTGTAATTTAATCGATCAATCACTGTAAACTCCCACTACATATTTTTTGTCTTTTAATGTATAAAAGATTTTAATCCAGCTTTGTCATTTTTCTTAAGGTTAAGAATGGTTTCTTTTGAGATAAGGTAAAATAAAGGTTAATTTACTCGAAGATGCTGGTGGCAATTGATCATTACAAATATTAAAAATGCAAGTTGCCCCAATGATGAGCACTTTGGACCACTTTCTTCTTAAAAAATATATATAAATATACATATATATATATATACATATCATCTTCAAGTAAATTAACCTTTAATTAATTTTTATTGGTGATACATGCAACACTCCGTCAAGGCTACGTAATAAGGTACGGTTTGAATAGTGAGATAAGATGAGATGGTTTTAGATAAAAGTTGAATAAAATATTTTTAAAATATTATTTTTGTAATATTATTATTGTTTCAAAAATTGAAAATATTGAATTGTTTATTATATTTTGTATAAAAATTTTAAAAAAATGTAATGATGAAATGAGGTAAAATACTTTCACTATCCAAACCATCTTATCTCGTTTAGATACAGAAATACTTTTAACCCATCTCATCTCATTATTACAAATTTTTCAAATTTTCATACAAAATATAATAAACGATTCAATTTTTGTAAATCTTAAAATAATAATAATATTAAAAAATAATATTCTAATAATATTTTATTCAACTCATATAAAACTATCTCATCTTATTTCACTATCCAAACAAGTCTACCTAGTTTGGATGGTGAAAATATTTGAAAATATTTGTGAATAGTAGTGAAAAAATAATAATAGAATATTGAATAGTAAAAAGTAGGTAAAAAGTAATTAATACTAAAAAAAATAGGTAAAAAATAATAATAAAATAAAGAATAATAATAAGAGTGTTTGAAAGTATTTGAGATATTTGGATAGCTAAACAAGGTATTCTACCACTTCCTGAGTTTCTGCACGTTAAGTTTTTATATAATTTAAGTTCCTAAATTTCTGCACTGTTATGGCCAAGAACGTAGAATATAATTACAAAATATGTTTTTTTAAGACGCAACTCTTTTGCTCATTGGTTGATGTGCACCATGGCGTTGACCTAAATTAAGTAATTTATTAGTTATTAGTATTGAATATTTGGATTTTATTGAATCGATGTTCAAATTTAAAATGGTAATTCGAACATGTAATTAAACATGTAATTAATACAATTAAAAATTGTGCGATTTAAGAATAAAAAAAACTGAAGCAACATGGTGAGTTGAGAGCATTAGAAAATGTAAAATTACGTGTATACATATAGTTGTAGACCTTACTTTAGGCTAGAAAAATAATGCGCATGAATCTTTTCATGAAATGGTCCTATAATGGTGCTAGCTTTAGCACTTATCCATGAATGCTTTCATGTGTTTCAAAGTCCTTCTCTTCAACCATCAAGGGTGTTGGCACAAGATGAGTCCTATTTCCTGTGATTCGATGGATGTAATAAGTTCATGCACTCATACTGAACTATCTTAAACTTGTCGTTCGCATGATTTTTTTACATGGTGTCATGTGATTTATTAAAAAAAATACATAAAAATATATATATTCAAACTAAAAGTGCATTTGAAAATATAAAAAGAGGGAGATTAAAAATCTAAATTCCCTCTATCTTTTTATATTTATGGTTTTAATTTTTTAATAAGCTATATAATATCACATGGTGGTACCATGTCAAGATAGTCATTTGAATAGTAAATTTTTAGATAGTCAAATGGTATTATTCTTCAGATTTTTATGGAGACATGGCATTTTTTTTTATTGATATTGGGTATTTAAAAATAACGTCCTGACTAATTTCAGAATTACACATGTTTTTTATAAGAAGTTTTTTGTAAGTGCAGTTTGAATAATTTAAAAGAAAAATATCACAGTCTAATAATCTCTAGAAATTGTTTACACTAAAACAAAAATTTAAATCTTAAACTTAGAGAGAGGATATCCCATACCGAAAACTTTACCACTTGAGCCAAACTTAGGGGCTGTCACGACATTAATGAGATAAGACCGATTATTGATTATCTCTATCCACTGAATTATTAATACTTTAATGACTTGGTTCTTTTTGAGAGAGTGTTTGCAGTTCCTCATAAAACAGGCCCCCGGTGACCAACTCCCTAACTGATATAAAATACATTTTTTTTCCCTATTTCCTACCTCTTTTATTTAAAAAAGTGATAATTTAATAATAATAATAAAAGTTAATAGAATTTAATAAAATCTTAAGGAATCTTGATTCCAAAATAATATTATAATAATGGAAACACTTTCTATATGTTTAAAGCTAAAAAGAGGCCGCGTAGGCTTTTTGTTCCACCTGTACTTTTAAAACCACCTTACTAAACGACATTTTGCTTTGTGAAGCTTTTAATATATCTTTTATCCTTTTGCTCTTCAATAGAAAAGTTGGTTATAAACCCTTGTGGTTTTCCTCCTCTCCTCCTCTTGGTTATAAAAAGATGAGGTGGATTCAAGTCTTTGTTAAATTATTAAGAAAAATGAACATTTTCATTCTGATTTTATTGGCTCAGTCACGGTAGCTAATCTGTGATATTGCAAGTATTTTTTTTCATTTAAGTCCTTTACTTTATATATGAAGGTGCTTAAAAATGTGTCACATTAACATGTATAATTAGAGATGATATATCAAGTATTACTATAGATGCTTTAATCACAAAAAAATTTCATAAAAATAAGTTTACAAGTTGACATGACCTAATGTAATACGTCAGATTGTAAAATTATTTTTATTATAAAATAGATCTAACGCATTATGTAAAATCATATAAGTTTGTGAGATTATTTTTGTAATTTTTTTTTTTTTTTTTTTTTGTACTTATAACACTTCTCTTACTTAATTATCAATAGGTTCAACAGCCGACCAATTAGCACCAGCACAAAATAATATGCTCTTTTAGGACCACATGCTCTCCCTATTGTTCTATTGTATTTTTGAATTGAGAAATGCTCGGTCGATGGTCTCGAGCATTTGTACCGACAGGTGCATCTTTGTTTTCTGTTTTTTCTTTTAAATATTAAGTCTCATTTGGATAGTGAAAGTATTTCATCTCATTTCATCATTATATTTTTTTCAAATTATCACGTAAAATATAATAAATAATTTAACTTTTTTAAATTACAAACAATAATAATATTAAAAAATAATGTTCTAACAATATTTTATTGAACTTTCAACTTTCATATCAACTTATTTCATCTCAACTCATTATCCAAACGACACCTATGAAAAATGTACTATTTTTTTTTAAATATTAGAAAGTGTGTTTTTTACAAAAAAAAATATTAAAAAGAATTAAACGATGCATTCTATCGGTCTGTGTCTTTCAGGGAAAGGCCCTTGCAACGTGGCTAATGGTCTTCATCATTCTTGCTAAAGTGATGAGCAGCTGTGATCTGTCATACCCACGTTTTTGTTCTTGGTTGGTACTTACAAAAGGAGTTTATATAAATATATATGTATATATTTATAATGCAAATATGGAACTTTATAGGCAAAGTTCCAAAATGGTGGACAGGGAAGAGAAGAATAAGGCCTAGTTGTTTGGTTGTTTAAAAAAAACAGGAAATCCATATTTAATAGACATCCATGTCTATCCAATTATTATCATACTTTTTTTCAATTTGTTAGTGCTCACATAAATTAATGGGATGTATTAATTAACATATTTAAGCACTTGTTTCCAATTAAAAAATTATTATAATAATTGTTGATGTCGTGTTTCGAAGTCCAAGCAATTCTGCAATGGGTCAATTCGTTCAAGTGAATAAGGAGGAATGAGGGCTCGAGGTAGTGAGAAACACCTCCAATGCCTAAGTCAATTTGAGTTTTTAGTCTATGATTTAAGGAAGCTCAACTGAAAGTGCTTAGAGAGTTTTTTGCCCCCACGATTGGGGTATATATACCTAATAGGGTGGTCCCCTGGCAAGCTGATTGTGGTGATGCCACTCTGTACTCACTACTCAGGTCGTGCTCTCTTCCGACGTTCTGCCACACGACAAGTCATTCATGCCTGATCATGGCCACCACTGATAGTCCAAGGTTCAGGTTGTGGCATGTTTGTCTTTGACCTTCATTAAATGCAGATTGGTCTCGGCCTGGCACGCCTACCTTTCAGTTTGTCCAGCCATCAGTGTCCAGGGACCAGGCTTGTCCCTTACTTGGATTGTCGGCCAGTAGAGGTGTTAGGCCTTTTGACTCAGGGGTCCACATCCCACGCGTGCGACTTTGTTGCTTCTTTCTAAGCTTCCTGGGCCAACCTCGCCTTTCTCAAACCGGCACATCCTATCATTTCATACTGATTTCCTACTATGATTGAGCTGCATTATTGCATAATTTATATAGTTAAAATCAATGTATTTTTAATTGTTTTATCATATTATCATTGATTTTAGATAGAAAAATGATCAAGAGGCAATAAATCCAAGTTGTGATTTAAATTGATTAAAAGCATAGTTTATACTTATATTTTGTAACTTGTGATTTAATTTGATTTTATTGTCTCACATGCACAACACATTTTTAATATTCTAGTTTAGTTGTTGTTTAATTTTTAATTAATTAATTATTTTCTTTTTCTATTATTTTGTTTGTTTTAGTTTACTTTATTACTTATTTTTTATTTTGTTTATTTTGTTTATTTTTATTTATTTTTATTTTTATTTATTTTTTATTTTACAGGTACTAAACGACATGTCGTTTTGCAAAAACGACATGTCGTCTGCCGAAGGGGTCCAAAACGACCGTCGTGCACGTTGGTCGTTCATGCCGTTTGAAGCCAACGACATGCCGTTTCGACACGAACGACATGTCGTTTGGTTCATCTTCTACCTCCCGAGCCTGCGTCTCGAGCTACAGTGCCATCCGTGCACAACAGCTTCGAGCTGCCACCGTGAGCCGTCCTCCGCCCACCTGCAGCCACCAGCAACACCAGACGACGCCGGCGATCATTCCTCCACCCCATGCACGACCAAGAACTATCCGACGCCACGACCGAAACCTTCTCCTGTGCACACTGCCGAGAACGACCGAAGGCACCTCGGCTGCTCTCTCTACATCTCGGTTGCAGTCGACTTGGCTCGCTCACGGGTCACGCAACAGCTTGAACACCTGCAGGAACCACTCGGTGCTAGCAGTTCGGTGCAAAAGAAAACAAAGAAGAAAGAAAAGAAAGTTTCGGCCTGGAAAGCTTAAAAGAAAGAAAAGAAAATAAGTTCGGTGCATGTGATGTTTGGTGCGGTTCGGTGCAGCAGAAAGAAAAGAAAGAAAACAATGCACATGCAAGCTTCGGCTGGAATAAGAAAAGAAAGAAAAAAATAATAAGCATGTGATGAGAGTGTTTCGGCTGAAAGAAGAAGTGGAAGAAAAGAAAAAAAAAATGAAGAGGAGCGCTGGCAGTGGAAGATGAATTGGAAAGAGGCGATTCCTCTGCACATGGGACATCATGGGCATATGTAACGCAGCACAGTGAAGTTTTGAAGCCTATATAAAGGCTTGTAAGCAGATGAAGAGGGGTGGTGGATGTTAGATACCCAGTAGAGTAGCTAAGGAATAGGATGTAGTTTTTCAGTTTAGGAGAAAGTGCAGATGAAGTGAGGGAGTTCGGTGATGCAGTTGAGAGCCTAATGGATCAACTGTGTTATCGAGCTGTTCTCCTTCATCTGTAGTCTCCACTTTTATTTTATTTTTTTATTTTAATTTATGTCATTTATTTTTATGCACTTTAAATTTATGCACTTTAAATTAATGTCCTTTATTTTTCAGCATTTTTAATTTCTGCACTTTAAATTACTGTCATTTATTTTCTNTCACTGCATCTCAAACACTCAAATCAAACAAAATGAATCTGGTTCACGACCAGTAAATCTTCTTTTCACTGCACTCTTTCATCCATTGTACATATCATCACTTTTTATTTTTATTTTCTCATCGTAAATATTTCCACCTTTTTACACAAGTTTATTTTTAGCACTTTCCCTGTGGAGACGATCTAGGAATTTATTCCTAATTACTACGCGACACGCTCCTGCACTTGGGATAGCTTTTTGTGCTACTCATTTTCGAACAAGTCATACTACTGGGCTACCCTTAGACCTATCGATGCCTCGTGGGCTAGGCCTGTGTAGTTTGGCCCGACCCTGAGAATGGTCTCCCTCACAATAAATATTATTATTGAATCTTTGTCAAATGCGTACTATCTTGAGTTTAAAGTACTCTTTTTTTCTTCTTTTGTAAGAATTCGTTGATTTAAGATAACCTTCCGTTGCTTTAGCTCGAGTTTAAAGTAGTATTATTTCTTCTTTTGGAAGAATTAATTGATTTTAAAGTTACATTTTATTTCTAGTTTTTCAGTTCATTAATTAGTGGAACATTCATTCAATCTTCGATTTGGCCCTAAGTGTTAAGGTCTTCGTAAAGTTTTACAAATGGTCTCAACCTATTTCATTCTATGTCATCTCATCTTATTTCAACATCTAAACACCATTCAAATATAAATACTTTTCAATTTCAAATTTTTAACTTTTTCATTTAATCATTACAATTTTCCTAAACTTCTAAACAAAACACACAAAACAATTCAATTTTTTCAAATCTCAAAACAAAAATAATATTAAAAAAATTATGTTATAATAATATTTTAATGTTATTACATTTTTATTCAAATTTTTTTCTTTCATTTTCTAAAATCTCATAAAGCACCTTAATTCAAATTATTTCACTACTATTTATAATTATTTTTTTTTAAGAGTTAGGGTCACATGTCTAGACCCCTCCCCGGTTTATTAAAAGCCTCACTTATAGTGGAGGGAAACCGTGATTACAAGCCTAGCCAAAAAACCACATTATGTATAAAGAATTAAAAACCAACAAATTAACCAATACAACCCACAACCCAAAATAAGAAACAAACTCATATCCTAAGACTCAACAAACCTAGAATATCCAACTGAAGCAAACCTCGAGCACGACAAGGCAAATCACACAAATTGGAGCTGTCTAGCCAGGAAATCAGCAACTCTATTCCCCTCCCAAAATTGATGTGAAATCAAATATTGAGTACCAATCAGCCCCTGCATATCATACTCCCAATAATCCCACAAGTACCACACCGTGCACTCCTCCCTAAGCCAATTAACGACCAAAGTTGAATCACTTTCAATTACCAAATTCATGTATCCCAATTCTTTACAAAGAGTTACCACCAATGAGGGCCCTTAACTCCGCTTCGTTGTTGGTACCAAACCCAAACTTAGTAGAGAAGGCCGCCAAAAAATGCCATCTATCATCCCTTATAACCCCCCCTCCACCACAACTACCTGGATTGCCCCTACACGATCCATCCACGTTTAACTTCACCCATCCTTCCGTTGGTTTGCTCCACGAAATTAGCTTCGGTCTCCTTTCAACCACCTCCCTCATTGGGATACCCAACTCAGTTATCATACTACGATCAAAACTTGACAAAGCTTTTACATTCAACAGCTTGGACGAGAAGACCAATAGCCAATATTTAATAGAACACCAAATCGCATCCACCGAATCATGCCTCCCCTGCATACGGCACCAAACCTCCACTTCCAAAGCCTCCAAGAGATCAGCTTCGGCAAGATTCCAATCAAGACCCCATGCTACATCGACTTCTTTGCACAATTAAACCGCACTCTGCATCTCGCCCACCCCTTATCGAAGGCCATGCATGGAACGCTTAGGAAACATGTTGCTCGATGCCAAATTTCAAATGTCATCTTCCCCTTACACAAAACGTGATCCCGATCCTCCACCCCTCCTCTGGAACAACAGACACATTTTGAGGCCAAAGAGACACCCATTGACTGCACCCTCTCCTCAACAAGTAGGCAATTAAACCTTGCCTTCCACATACACACTGACATCTTTTTTGGAATAAGGTTGCACCATATCTAGTCCAAGCCCTCCAGCTCTGGCTGCTTAACCCGTGTGATCTCCCATGCCATTTTGGTCGAGAACTTCCCATCTACACAAGGATGCCAAACGCGAATATCAAGCCCCTCTCTTCTCCCAAGTATTTCCTTTAGAATGTCGACACCACATTAGAGGCCACTAGTGAGCCCAGTAACTCCCGATCCATTGCCCATCCACCGAACACTCTTTCACCTCCAACATGGGCTGATTAATATTAGGCACTTCTGCCGCAAGCACCCCCCTTGCCAACCAATAGTCAAACCAAAAAGAAACAGCTCCCTCCCTTACTTTTACCGACATATTTTCTATTACCTCCAGCATAACACTACAAATAGATTTCCAAAACATGGAATCCAAATTTCTTACCGTTGTCTCCAGGAAATGCTTCCCCTTTAGATACTTTGCCTTAAAAAACCTCGTCCGCAAATTATCTAATGATAATAAAAGCCACGCAAACTTCACATGCAACGCCCTTTGCACTTCCGCAAAATCTCGCACACCAATTCCCCCTTCCACCATCGATTTGCACAATTTAGACCACGACCTCCATTTCCTCCTATTCCTACCATGCTCTTCCCCCCAAAAAAAGGTAGCTAGAATGGAATTTAACTTCTTCAAGACCAGCTTCGGCATATGTATCACTGCAAGCAAATGAGTAGGCAAACTTGCTAGAACATGTTTAATAAGAACAAGTCGCCCACCCTGAGAGAGCAACTTAAACTTCCACCCCACCACTTTTTGCTGAAAGTTCATGACTAATGGCTCAACTATTCTTGCATTCATTCTTCCCACAACCAGCAGTGCACCAAGATAGCAAGTAGGAAATTTTCCTTCAACAAAACCTGTGAGATGTAAGAGAGAAAGCCTTCTTGACGCTGAGCATTTATCTGAAAAAAAAAAATAATGCCAACTTCTCTATATTTATTTTTTGACCCGACCATGTCTCATATTTTTTTAATGTCTCCAGCAGTACCCTCAAAGACTTCTTCTCACCATTCGTGAAAATCAAAATCATCCACGTATAACAAATGAGAGATTAAAGGAGCCCCCAAGGATTGGGAAAACTCCCAATGCTAACCTACTGGAACTCCTTCTTCAATAAACAAGAAAGCACCTCCTCCATAATAATAAACAAATATGGCGATAAGGGATCCCCTTGTCTCAACCCTTTCTTGGGTTGAAAGAAGCATTTATATGTCCCATTCATCATAATAGAAAACCACGGGGACTGAATTCAAACCTTGATCAAATCACAAAATTTTTTTGAGAAGCCAAAGCTATTCAAAACTGCTAGTAAAAAACTCCAATCCACCCGATCATAGGTTTTGGCCATATCAATCTTCAACAAAATATTGCCACCCATCATCTTCTTATTGACTGCTTTCACCATCACTTGAGCCAGAGTGATATTTTCAAATATACTCCTTCCCGGAACGAAAGCACCTTATTCATGAGAAATTATCTGATAGAGGAACGACGTCATCCGCCTGACTAAAATTTTGGAAAAAATCTTATAAGCCACGGAACATAAACTAATAGGTCTAAATTTGTCAAAAGACTACAGTTCCTGCATTTTAGGGATTAGCACAATAAAAGATAAGGAGTAAAAGCTGGGTAAGACCTACCCTGAAAAGAAATCCCCCGCCGCCGCTACGACATCATCCTTAACAATTTCCCAACAAGAAAAATAGAAAGCCAACCCAAACCCATCTGGCCCCAGACTACTCAATCTTGGAATGGAAGAAAGGGCCACCCAAACCTACTCTTTTGAAGGCTTCCGACAAAGAGCCTCATTATCCTCCATCGAAATCTCCTCACTAATTAAATATGACAGATCAACCTGTTCAGCCGCATGTCCCTCACCCAAAAAAATTCTGAAAATGTCGAGCAGCTCCCAAATGCACCCCCTCCAGCAAAAGTAACACCATCCCGTCCATAAGCGTCATCGAAGATATTACTGCCTTTCGTTTCCTTATGTTTGCGACAACATGAAAAAATTTGGAGTTCTGATTACCTTCGTCTGGCCATTTTTTCTTAGCCAATTGCACCACTTACCTCTTCATTTTGTTCCCAATAGGCCAATTTAGCCTTAGAAGCCAAAAACTCCATCTCTACGTCAGGATGATAACCCCCTGCAATTGAACCTCTATCTTCGCAATTCACTCCTCTAATTCCAAGATAGTATTACCAACATGACCAAAAACATGTTTGTTCCATGTTCGCAACACTACCTTTAATTTCTTTAGCCTAGTCGCAAGTCTCCATAACCCATTTCCTTCCACAGGCTCCCTCCAAACTGCAGCAACAGAAGCCTGAAAAGAAGAATGATTAGTCCATATGTTTTGAAACCGGAAAGGCATTGGACCGTATCTATCATCTGTCATCGAGCCCCTGATAATCATAAAACAAAGATTCAAAGTCTTCGATCAACATACTCCATGGATACTGAAGGAAAACCACGCAAAAACCTGTCATTCATCACCGCACGGTCCAAACGAGCCCAGCTACATGCACAGCTAGATTGGCCATTGCACCAGGATAGCCTGCACCCCTTCACCGGCACCTTCAGAAATCCACACGAATTCAAGCATTGATTAAACTCCTCCATGGCCACCAGAGGTCTCGAATTACCCCAAATCCGTTCATCGTCATCACGTACACTATTGAAGTCACCTGCCACCAGCCCATGATTCTCCAATGCCTGCCAAAGGTCCCTCCTCTCTTGATGGGTACATTTTGCATAAATAAATGTTAGAACTAGCTTTTGATCCGCAACTTGAAAGCAACCTGTCAAAAACTGATCGAACATATCAGTAATGTTTACCCCAAACGCATCCTGCCACAAAAGCCACACCTTCCCACCTACCACCTCATTGAACAATAAAACTGGAAGCCAAGATAAGTTGCAAGACCTGGTAACTTATCCTCCCCTACAAACAGTTCCATAATAGCAACAATATGAACATTCCATTTATTTACTAATTGCTTCAAGCGTCTTCACGACGTACGTAAGCCACGGACATTCCACACTAGAACTGATTCAATCATTTAGTAAATTTTGAGGACCTGGACAGCACCCTTTGAGACTCTCTCAACCCAATGAGATTTGTATTCCCCACCCCTCTATACGAAGACCTTCCCATTTCCAAATTGGACTCATACCCTGTATCAACAGCAAGTTGGGCAAGAGATTCCTCCTCTTCACAATCCGAGAGGTGACCATCTCTAATATCAGTTTCAGGCGCTACACCCCTCCCTTCTATGTCCAGTGCATCCACAGTAAACCACGAAGAGCCTTCATTGTCCCAAGCCATGCGATTTTCCTCATTCATCAAAAGAAGACCTACCACAGGAGAAGCTCACCCACTAAACCTCCTCAACCTTTATTTGTCCTCCATCACCGATCTATTTTTACTATTGCTCCCCATAGCAACCAAACCACTATTTTTCTTCAAACACTCATCCAAACCCTCCTCCTCACCTCCTCCTGGCGTCAACAGAAACGTAACTTGGGCCCCTAGAGCCATATTCGACATTTCACATGCCTCCACCTGAGCCTCACCCTCAGGCAGTGCCCCCACTTCATTAGTCTCCCCATGTACCTCTTCTCTTTGTACCTCCACCTCTGCCTGCCCCCTCACCCCACTAGATTACTCTGGAGGAACCTCTGCTTGATCATTCCCCACCTGAGAATCCCCTGCTTTATCACCTTCAATCTGCATATCCCCTCCCAAATTGCATCCGAAGGCAAAGCCACCGCTTTTGTCATCTCCTCATCAGCCTGAGTGTCCAGCACCATACCAGAGTTTGAAGTAGGTTTATCCTACCAAACTTCCTTGTGCATGGTCTGCTTTCCCTCCTTTCGTTCCAAAACACGACGAACCCCTGTCCGCCCCAATCTGCACACCACATCAGTATGGCCTTGTCGCCTACATTTAGAACAATAGTACCCCAATTTTTCAAACCTAACAGGCTGCCACCGCTTCTTGTTTACTACCACAATCGGAAAACCTTGAACCAACTCAGCAGCTAAATCCACCTCCATGCAAATGCTAGCACCCGTCGCACAAGTCTTGTTTAAAGTGGCATTGTCCGTGCCCAAATATCTACCAAATCTGGTAGCCAGAATTTGAAGGCAATCTTGACGATACAGGTGCAACGGCAACCCTGGCAAGAAGATCCATTGTGCTGCCAACGAAGGTTCCTTAGCCAAGGAGAACTCCTTTATCCAACGAAAGATCCTAAAAATGCACCCCTCAATCAAACGCCCATCTCGCGCCCACCCATGCACGAAATCTCTCTCACTTGCCACCTAACACCAGAACATGATAATCATCCATGAAACTTACGGTAGGAATCTCTAACAACCCCCACGTCTTCACAATGGCCAACCGAACCGCATCAATGGATGGTCTCGTAAGTAAAAATTTCAAAACCAAAGCAAATCGAAACTCCTCCACCGCTTTAGACATCTCCGCCTCTGTAAACACAAAGCCCAACTCGCCGTCCACCTCCACTAGGTACCTCATAGGTATCTTGAACCTCGATGGGTTAGTTGTCCACAACAAAGCTTGCACGTAGGTCCTCTACACATGCCCCTCATCTTGACCATTAATCCCACCCCTAGCACTACTCGTACCACCGTCAGACAGAGACCCTGCCAGCGCCGATGACAACAGAGGGCCAAGGGATGCCACCATAGGCAAAGCCCTAGGGTGAAAACCTAAACACGAACCAAAACGATAGCTCCAAGAAAAATGCTCTCAAAAGAATGGTGTGTGTTTCTTTCTCCATTTATGTACGTCTCTACTACTATTTATAAACTATTTTATTACTATTCACAGCTTTTTTTACCTCATTTCATCTCATCTGTATAATCATAAATATTCTTATTTTAAAATACAATTATATAAATAATGAAAAAACACCCCTACATCCTATGAAAAACACCTTAACACCCTATAAAATGAAAAGAAAAAAATAAATTTTCATATCATGTACGGGTTGTGTGATGTGAATAGTGACTGATTTATATCAAAATACTTTTATAAAAATATTACTTGTCAAAAGTATATCATGTCATGAACTATTCAAAATACGTAGCCAAATGTTCTGAACGTGGTCGAAATTGCATGTCGTGTAGGTGTTGGAAGCTATGTAATGGCATACGGAATGTTGAGTGCACAGCCTAGAAAATGTGTATGGGTTGATGTTGTAGTTGGCACTTTGCACGAAATTCTTATTAAAATTATGAAATTCTAATTAAAATTAGTGTTTTGTATTATATACAAAGAATTATATGCATAAATCATTATTCACTTACACATCCTATAGCTTTCTTTTCATAGAGTGTGGAGGTGTTGTTGATAAGGTATGGGGTGTGGGGGTAGTGAATAGTGATTGATGATAAGAATTTATCTACTTCCAATTAAGAGAAATTCTATAGATCAACAACTATAGCTGATCCCACACCCCACACCTGACGTGGTGGGCTTTATTTTTATTTTTATTTTCTTCCCTACGGTTGAAAGAATTCATCTCAACCACCTCTTCCGTCGCCCAGCAATCCGCGTCGCCATCTCATGAGCTGACTGAACACTAGTAACACTTTAGCATATACATATCATGGCTTGCCTATGAGATAAAGCATGTCACTAAACAACAAAACACAAAATCCATGTAGTGGAATGTAAATCATGCAAAACCCAAAAGTTTACGTCCATAATTAATACGATTGTGAATGTTTTTACAAGAATCGTCTTATCAAACCCGTTACTACCTAGAAGAGACAGAGGTGCGTGGCTAAAGGCTTCATTCTGCATTTATGTAACCATGAGATGGGCATCAACGCATTCTTGACACACGAAATGGAGAAAAGTAGAGGGTAGATTTAGGAGGACAACGGATTTTAGATTCAAAAGGCAGAGTAAAAAGCCATGGATTTGGCGAGGGGTTGGGGGGAGCCAAATGGGGGCTTCAGGAATCAGAAATCGCAACAGAGGGGGAGGGGGGGAGGGGGCCCTCAGGACTAGAGGGTTGGGGCTGGTGCAGGACCGGTTCATTTTTAGTGAATCTGATTTGCCACATGGGGTGTGGGATGTGCACCCAACAACTGGCTAATACCAAGATTTTCCTTATGATAATTGCTTCTTTCTTCAACAGAATAGGGTTGACGTACTAATGATGGTTCAAAATTGCATTTTCTTAATTTCTTCACATAAAGATGGTCTGATTGTGATATTTTAACAATGGACCTAGATGCTTCAAATGTTTTCTTTTATTTAAGTTAATAAATCAAAATATAATATCATTAAGAAAAACTTACGACAATTCTTAAATATCTTGTTCATAAGAGCTAATAATTCAGACAACAAATTGACAAAATGGGATGGTATTTTTAGAAACCCATGCATAGTGATCATGGTGTGTCCTAAAAGCTATCTTCTCCTATAATTTCGCTCACAACTCAAATTTAGTGATATATGAAACAATGATCTAGTTTTGAGAAATATTAATTTCGCATTATTTAGCTGCTTTAAGAGTTCATCAATCACACACACGAGAATTCTTGTTTTTACTAAAAGATGGGTACAATGCTGAATCTAAATATGAATCTTAAATATGATTCAAGTAAAAGATTTGGATTTTAAAGATCAAATTTAAATCCCTAGGCTTTTCCAAAAAAAATTTGAAGCCACACGTCATCAGTCTCGACCTCCTAACCGTTATTGAGACAAAGACCAAGTCATCATTATCTACAACAAACTCAAATTCAAAACCAGATAAAGATTTTGAAGATAACTCCAATAGCACAAGTTTATCTCCTTCATCTTCTTTATCAATAGATGATGATAAGATTAGATAATATATATCTTTATTTTTGAATTTGATTGTTGTAACAAATCACATGTATACTCATCTATAAATAATACACTCAGCTCTCAAAATATTCATGGGAAGCACACTCCAAAATCTCTACATGGTATCAAGAGCCAAGTAATCCCTACTTTTCGTTATGTCCTCCTCCATCTCCTCCTCCTTGTCTCACCCTTCAACCTCTCCCATTCATCCTACCCATCAGATCACCCTTAAGCTAAATCGTGACAACTACCACTCTTGGAAGGCCCAACTCCTTCCTTACCTACGTGGCCAGAAACTTTATTGCTTTGTTAATGGCAATCATCTTGCTCCTCCACAGTTCTTACCCACCTCCGAAGCTCCTTTCCCAAATCCTGAATATGAGTTATGGTTTGAACAAGATCAATTGATCTTCAGCACCCTAATCTCTTCTCTTTCAAAATCTGTTCTTACACAGGTCATCGGTCTTAAAACCTCTCGTGATGTCTGGATGTCTCTTGAGAAGATGTTTTCCACTACATCTCATGCCCCAAAAATGAATACCTTATACCAACTCAATACGTTGAAGAAAGGTAATCTCTCAATCCAAGATTATTTTCAAAAAGCTAAGAGCTTTGCTGATGTGTTATTTGCTATTGGTCACTCACTTAGTGACTCTGAACTCATCTCATATATTCTTGCTAGATTACCTACCAAATATGATTCTCTTATTACCTCCGTCAACACTCGCTTTGAGCCTATGCCGCTTGATGAACTTTATAGCAATTATCACACATGAACTTCGACTAGAGCAAATTGCTAATATTTTTGATGTTAGCCTTCCATCTACTAATATGGCTACTCGGAATTTTTCACAAAACAACCATGGTTGCAACAATTCAAATATGTCCTCCCGTGGCTTTGGTGGACGCAATCATGATCGAGGCCGTGGTCGCTCTAACTCCTTTTCTTCACCAACAAACTCTTCTGGCTCTTCTCGACTATTTTGTCAGATTGCCTCAAAGTGGGACACACAGCACTTAAATGTTGGTACCGATTTGATCAAGACTATCAAACTCCTTCACCACCTCAAGCATATGCCGCCAACCCCCAAGCTCCCTCAGATCAGTCATGGTATCCTGATACTAGTGCTTCTCACCATATTACATCTGACTTGGGAAATATGAATCTCCACACTAAAGAATACACTGGACAGGATCAAGTTATGGTTGGTAATGGAAAAGGTTTACGCATTCACCATGTTGGCTCCTCCACTCTTTTCTCTTCCTCTAAATCCTTATTTTTAAATCAAATTTTGCATGTTCCTAATATAAAAAAGAATCTTCTTTCTGTATATCAATTTACCAAAGACAATCATGTTTATTTTGAGTTCCACCCTTCCTTCTTTTGTATTAAGAATCAATTATTGGGAGCTATCCTACTCAAAGGCAAGAGTAGCAATGGTCTTTACCCATTACAGAATCTGTCTCAAGTTCTCTCATTCACCTGTAGCTTTCTTCACTGCTCAGGCTTCTCTAGTTCAGTGGCACAATCGTCTTGGTCACCCTTCCTAACGTATTGGTCGCAACATTTTATCTATGCATTACTTAGATGTGTCTCAAAAATCTGTCAATAATTTCTACCATTCTTGTCAACTAGGCGAGAGTCACAGACTTCCTTTTCACTTGTCTGCATCTATTTTTGAAGGTCCATTAGATTTGCTATTTATAGATGTATGGGGTCCATCTCCCCAACCTTCTATCAATGGAAATCTTTATTACCTTTGCTTTGTGAATGATTATTCGAAATATATTTGGCTTTTTCCAATCTCCTATAAATCTGTTGTCTCCACTATTTTTATCAATTTCAAAAATTAGGTTGAATGATTTTTTGGCCAACCTATTAAAGCTATACAATCTGATTGGGGTGAGTTCCACAAATTACATCCTATTTTGACTTCACTTGGCATATCACATCCTCTCTTTTGTCCTCATCTTCAACAACAAAATGGTTTGGTTAAACATAAACACAGACACTTAGTAGAAACCGGTCTCACGTTACTAGCTGCAGCATATGTTCCTAAACAATACTGGGATGACTCCTTTACCACTGCTGCCTACCTCATCAACTGACAACCATCACCTGTCACCAACCATAAGTCTCCCATGGAACTCCTTTATAACAAAATTCCAAACTACAAATTTTTAAAAACCTTTGGATATGCTTGTTGGCATCATCTTCACCCATACAATAAACACAAAATGGACTTTCGTTCTTCTCGGTGTGTCTTTCTTGGGTATAGCACCAACCATAAAGGTTACAAGTGTTTAGACATTACTATTGGTCGCATGTATATTTCTACAAATATTGTCTTTGATGAGTCGGTCTTTCCATTTGCTGAGCCACATATGCATGCTTCTTCTTCTTCTAGCCTATCTGCTGGTACTCTTTTACCCTCTACAATTCGCATATCCGCACCAAATTACCCAACAACACAGGCAATGATTGATTGAGCTGCATTATTGCATATTTTACACATTTAAAACCAATATATTTTTAATTGTTTTATTATTTTATCATTAGTTTTAGATGGAAAAATTGATTAAGAGGCATAAATCCAAGTTGTGAATTCAATTGATTAAAAGCATAGTTTATGCTTGATTTTATAACTTGTGATTTATTTGGGCAATAATTTCTTCACATGCACAATATACTTTTAATATTTTAGTTTGCTTTTATTTTATTTATTTATTTTCCTTTTCTAAGTTTTATTTTATTTTTATTTTCTTTTAATTTAATTTAATTTTTATTTAATTTTATTTTATTTTCTGTTTTACAGATCCGTTTAAACGACATGTAGTTTTTCTTAAACGGAAAAACGACATGTCGTTTACCTCTAAAATCCAAAACTGTTGTATGCTAAACGACAGGTCGTTTTGTCAATTGATGTAAACGACTTGTCGTTTTACTCTGTAATTGAATATCGTCTTCTGCTAAACGACATGCCGTTTTGTCAATAGACGAAAACAACATGTCGTTTGCGTCATCTTCAACCTCCCGCACGCCTTCTCCGCAGCACATCACAGCGCAGCTGCAGCTCATCCACACGCCAACGCGCCTCTGCCAGCCGCCAGCAACAACAGAGGACGCCGGAGATCAAGTCCCCACTGCCCAGTGAGCTGCCAACGATCAGTTCTTCACGTTCTCCACTCCATGCACGGCCAATCCGACGCCATGGCAGCACCACTTCAACAGCACACTCCATGCATGCTGCAACACGTCCTCCGCAGGTGCAGCCATCCTCATCACCTCTACGTTTGCAGTTGCGAACCACTTCAAACATGCAATGAAGAAATCGCCACGACTGGGCTTCCGTGAAGCTGCCATCGGAAGCACCTCCACCCTCTGCTCAGCTCCACGCTGCATGCGAGCAGAAAAGAAAAGAAAATGGAAGAGAAGGAAAGAGAAACGGAGCGGGAAGAGAAGAAGAGAACGCAGAAGAAAGAAGAGACGCAGACGGGAAGACTGGACGAAACGGGAAGCAAAGAAAAAGAAGAGAAAGAAAAAAAAAATGAAAGAGAAACGGAGCGGGAAGAGAAGAAGAGAACGCAGAAGAAAGAAGAGAAGCAGACCGGAAGACTGGACGAAACGGGAAGCAAAGAAAAAGAAGATAAAGAAAAAAAAAAGAAAACGAAAGAGAGACGGAAGAAGAACTAGAAGCACTGGAAGGAAGAAGAAGAAAAGAAAAAGAAAGAAAGAAAAGAAACACGCATGCACGCTGGGATGAAACACTGAAAAAGGAAACACATGGAGAGCAACGAACAAAGACAGACACTGCATGCGGAAAAAATAAATAAATAAATAAATAAATAAATGAAAGCCTCCAGCGCAGACACACGGAGAAAGCAAAAAGAAAAGAAAAGAAAGAGAGAGAAGGAATGGGTCTGAAAGGCAACGCACATGGGACATCATGGGTATATGCAGCACAGTGCACTTTTGATGCCTATATAAAGGCTTGAAGGCAGATGGAGAATGGGGTGAGATGTGAGGGAGATGTTAGAGATTTTAGTGTGAAATTAGAGTGAGAGTTCAGAAAAAATAGTGGGGAGTTTTTTTTTCAGTCAGTTTTTATTTTTCAAATGTTAGTTTTGTGTAATTCATTTATCATTTCAGAAATCAGTTTTAATTTATAGTCCAGTAAATTTTATTTTTGTAAGTCTTAAATTCCAGTCTTGAGTTTGTTTAGTGAATAAATTTTCAGTCCTCTTTAAGAAATGTTGAGAGTACAGTTTATTTTAGTTGAGAGTTCATTTTAATTGAAAGTTTAGATTTTTGGGTTGGAGAACACAGTCTCCATTTCCAAACATCAGATTTATTCCTTACATTGGAACTCAGATTTTTGGGTTGGAGAACGCAGTCTCCATTTCCAAACATCAAGTTTATTCCTTACAATTCTTGTCCTCACTTAATTTAATTTTATGTCATTTAATTTCCTGTCATTTAATTTCCTCGCACTTTTAATTCCTGCACTTTTATTTTACTGTCATTTATTTTCTGCACTTTAAATTCCTGCAATTTATTTTCTGTCATTTAAATTTCTGCATTTTTATTTTATGTCATTTAATTTCCTGCACTTTTATTTTCTTGTCATTTAATTTTCTCTCATTTATTTTTCTGCACTTTTATTTTCTGCTTTAAATTCCTGCAATTTAATTTTCTGTCATTTAATTTTCTGCACTTTTATTTTATGTCATTTAATTTTCTTGCTCTTTTAATTTTCAGTCATTTAATTTTCAGTAATTTAAATTCATCGTCTTGCACTTTAATTTCTTTAATTTTCATCACTGCATCTCAAACACTCAAACCAACCAAAAATGAATCTGGTTCACGACCAGTAAAATCCTCTTTTCACTGCACTCTTTCATCCATTGTACATATCATCACTTTTTATTTTTATTTTCTCATCGTAAATATTTCCACCATTTTACACGAGTTTATTTTTAGCACTTTCCCTGTGGAGACGATCTAGAAATTTATTCCTAATTACTACGCGACACGCTCCTGCACTTGGGATAGCCTTTTGTGCTGCTCATTTTTGAACGAGTCAATGATCCTTGCCAACTCTTCTGCAGCACCAACTATACCTTCTGCTCCCAATTCAGTGCCTTCTCTAGTGTCTCAGCATCCCATGCATACTCGTGCGTGCAATAGGATCTTCAAGCCTAGACAATTTTTTGATGGCATCGTGGCTCGACAACACCATGCCTACCTTACAGAGAATTCTTCTTCTAGGCCTAGTCTCACAGAGCCCACCTTGTTCACTACTATAGTTAAAAGCCCTGAATGGCGCAATACCATGAATGAAGAATTTACGGCTCTAATGCAAAATGGCACATGGGCTTTTGTTCCTCCAAGGCCCAAGATAAACTTAGTAGGCTGCAAATGGGTCTTCAAGATCAAAAGAAAGGTTATGGGTCCCTTGAGAGATACAAGGCCGGTCTTGTGGCTAAAGGCTATCACCAACAGGAAGACCTTTACTATGGATAGACTTATAGCCCCGTTGTCAAGCCTATCACTATTCGTTTCATTCTTTATCTTGCAATCTCCTCAAATTGGGTTATTCGACAATTAGATGTCAAGAACGCATTTCTACATGGAGTTATTGAAGAAGATGTTTTCATGACAACCTCCGGGTTTCAAGCATCCGACATTTCCCGATCATGTTTGTCACTTAAAGAAATCTCTCTATGGCTTAAAACGGGCTCCACAAGCATGGTATTCAAGACTTAGCACAAAACTCATTGAAATTGATTTCATGGGCTTGAAGGCTGATACTTCACTTTTCATTTATAATCGTCGGCCTCATCCGGTTTACATCTTAGTCTATGTTGACGACATTGTTATCACAGGCCCAGATTAAACACTCATAGCTCAACTCATCACCACCGTGCAGTTTGTGTTTGCACTTAAAGACCTTGGGCCCTTACATTACTTCCTTGGTGTAAAAGCCCATTTCACGACTGATGGTCTTTTCTTGTCACAACAACGCTACATTCAAGATCTTCTACATAAGGCTACTATGCACAACGCCAAGCCCATTTCTTCTCCAATTGTTTCCACGTCTACCTTATCACAACATCATGGTGATCCCTTCTCGGATCCGACTCTCTACAGAAGAATGGTGGGATCATTACAATACTTAAGCTTCACTCGACTGGACATTACCTTCACTATCAGGAAAGTATGTCAATTTATGCACCGTCCGATGACTAATCATTGGGGTACCATCAAGAGAATTCTTCGTTACCTTCGGCTCACTACTCACCATGGTCTTCTTCTCAAACGTTCTACCTCTCACAACCTCCAAGCATTCTCAAATTCCGACTGGGCTGGATGACCTGTTGATTGCCGCTCCACCACGGGCTACTACATCTATTTTGGATCAAACATTCTTTCATGGAGTTCACGCAAGCAAAAGACAGTCTCCTGCTCAAGTATCGAAGCAAAATACAGGGCTATTGCTAACACAACTGCTGAGGTTCTTTGGGTTCAATTCATTCTCACTAAACTTGGTGTCAAGCTACCTCAACCTCCAACTCTATAGTGCAATGACATCAGAGCAACATATCCAACGGCCAATCCTCTGTTTCACTCCAGGTCTAAGCACATCTCCATTGATTTTCACTTTCTCTATGATCAAGTGGCTTCTAAATCCCTCTTTGTATGCTTTCTTTCCTCTAAAGATCAACTGGCTGATGTGTTGACTAAACCCCTGCCCCCAGCTTGTTTCTCCCCTATCCGGCACAACTTCAACATCCGCGAGCTACCATTGAATTTGCGGGGGTGTATTGAGACAAAGACCAAGTCATCCTCATCTACAACAAACTCAAATTCAATACCAGATAAAGATTTTGAAGATAACTCCAACAGTACAAGTTTATCTCCTTCATCTTCTTTATCAATAAATGATGAAAAGATTAGATAATATATATATATATATATCTTTATTTTTGAATTTGATTGTTGTAACAAATCACATGTATACTCATCATCTAACACCTCAGCTCCCAAAATATTGAAGCACTCCAAAATCTCTACAACCTTGCTGCTCATGAACTGGTGTCTCGAGCATTAATTTCCAAGTTGGGACTTCTCGAGGACAACTTCAAACCCTTCCACGCTTAAAACATGAAATCCACGTGGGTGTGCACCCTTGTATGGAAATTGGTGCTTGGAGATATCTTCCCATACTTTGCATCTTCTCTCCAAAAATCAAGTAATGTCTCGAATGAAGTATAGTAAGATGGTGAAAGTAAGAAAATCTTTTTTTTTTTTTTTTTATAATGATTTTAAGAGGTTTTGTAAGTCTATTATTTAGTATGATCAAAATAGGATAAGAGTATGGTGTATAGCATTACTCATTTTGACTACAAAAAATTCTAATTAGTGATATAGATATACTAATCTTTTTAGAATAAAAAATTATATTGATCATTATCTCACACACCACACACATATGCTTTTTTTTTTTTTTCTTACCAAATGTGTAGTATATGAATGATGAATAGAAAAATTCAATTAGTTTAATAAAAATAAAACCAAACAACTTTAAAAAATAAAATAAAATAAAGTTTAGTGTATGGTGTGTGAGGATGATGAGTAACAAAACTCATCCATTAATTATTTTGTAAACCACAAGATCTTAGTATTTCATCCTAAGAAGTTACTCATGCTTCTTGTGTCTAAGGCTCCGTTTGGATAGTAAAATGAGATAAAATGGTTTTAGATGAAATTTGAAAGTAAAAAAAAATATTATTAGAATATTATTTTTTAATATTATTATTATTTTAGAATTTGAAAAAGTTGAATTATTTATTATATTTTGCATGAAAATTTGAGAAAATTATAATGATGATATGAAATAAGATGAAACTATTTCTATATCTAAACTCCCAGAGCATCATAATTAGCCATTGCCTGCAGCTCCTCAAATTTCAAGTTTCTCCTTAATTTACCTCCAAGCAATAAATCATGGAATTTTATCCCTTTTGCGACCTTCTTCACGATCCCTTAATTGCCAAATCACCCTCTGCATTAATTCCTTGATATGATTAGATCATAGAAAGCCCCTCCCCTTACAACACTTAATTCCCTGTCGCTTTACTAAAAACACAAACCTTTTTCCCTGCTAATCCTTGAGCTTTAACGGTTCCATGCAACCTTTTAACGGCCGTAGTTTTTGAGCCAATGTGTTAATAGTTGTTTAATTCCGTACTTCAAAGCTATTAATTGTCTATTGCAATGCCACATTTCTTGCATGAGAAATACTATTCCCACCAAATTTTTCTATATATTTTTTTAAATTTTTTTAGGTAGTGGTTAAAGAAATACTTTTTAATAAGTTCGTAATTTTTTTTAAATATTTAAAGTGATTTTAAAAATGTATGAAAAAAAAAATTACACTATTCGGCACCATTCAATATATATCAAACTTTCGGTAGGAGTAGCACTGCTCTTCTTGCATTGTTCACATGGGTACGTACGTAGTCCTTTGATAACAGAAGGAAGGTGCATGTTGTTACGGAATGGCGGAGTGATATGAGGTGGTGGTTGATCCCCCTTTAGTCAGGGTAGCAAGCCAACTCCTTGCAAAAGGGAAGACAGATAGGATTGTAGCTTTAAAAATTGGGACGACGAGATCTCAATTCTAGTGTGAAATGCTACGTACGAGATGTGAGATTCAAGTGCGCTTGAGGTGGTGGCATGCACGTGCGCTAACTAGCTCCCAGACTGGTTGAAGACGCGGAAGATCGTTTATTAGTTATGGAAGACCGAATTAAATGAATGTCGACACGGCTGTTGATTGAAGTTCACACGAGTAATTACTTCATCCGAGTTTTGTTACAACTCCACGTGTTAAGAATATATTAGAACTTTAAAATAACGAAAATATTTTAGGTAAAAAGTGATTATGTAAAAATAAATCTATAAATTAATGTGACTTGATATGGTAAGTCAGATTTCAAAATTACTTTTATTACAAAGTAAATTTAACATATTCTATGAAATTATATCAATTTATAGATTTACTTTATATAATCTATTTATATCTATAACAATTCTCGTGTAAAAAAATAAGTTTTATAAATAGATTTTTTTATCTTCATCCATCCATCTCAAAAGAGAAGAAAAAAATAAAAATTTATCTTATGATAGGGAGGCAAACAAAAATGAGAAAACGAGCGAGATCGACTCTTCTAAAAGGAAGATAATAGATACAATGTTAGAATGTGTAAAATTAGTGTACTCTTAAAAATAAGATCTATTATTAAAAAATAAGTTATTTTTATATGAACTTCAAATTTATTCACTTTTTTTTAAAAACAAAATACGGGAGAATTGCATACCTTAAAATTATACAAATTATTTCCAAGTTGTAATCAGTAGCAGGTTTCTTGGCTTTTTAGGTTTGATGTTTTCTATATAAATTCAGTTTGGTCATCAAAACTCATCTCATCTTTTATAATCATTATAATTTTTTTAAATTCTCTCATAAAATATAATAAATAATTTATCTTTTTTAAATTTTAAAATAAAAATTATATTAAGAAATTAAATTTTAATAATATTTTATTTAATTTTTAATTTTTATATAATCTTATCTGAATAATATAATTGAAGATTGTTGCGATTCATCTCCATCTATTGAATAAAAAAATAAATTATTATACGAGAGACTACATGTTAACCACTATTTAAGTTAATAAAAAAATAAATTAAAGTAAGATTACACGACAGCTATTATTAAGGTAATTTTAAAGTATGAAAGACGTGTTCGCCTCTGCATACCCAAGCCCTATAAAATATTCAAGAAAAGGACATCGCGCGTTACTCCACGCACTACTCACTACGTCACCTAGGAAATGGCGGGGAACAACGTAAACTGCTTCTCCATTTTAAAACTCAACCTCTCTGTCTCCTATTTTATGATTCGTTGGATCATTGGAGAGAGAGAGAGAGAGAGAGAGAGGCCCAGTAAAGACACTGAAGATGTAAGATAGTTTCATAAATACTCAGATGATTTGTGTGTAGTTTGATTGTGAGTTCGAGTCTTTTGCAGATGGAGCGCGCTCTGTAATATTATTTAAAACAGAAGGAAAATGGAAAAAGAGTATCAAAGATAGTGCAAGAATTCTCTAATATTTTGACCTCCAAATGCACATGGCTTCTTGGGTTTCTCTTTCTCTCCCACATTTTTTGGTTTTATGTTTTGTGTCACATGCTCTCCTCTCCTCTCTCTCTCTCTCTCTCTCTCTCTCTCTCGGAGTAGTTAGCCATCCTTTTTCAACACCATTGAAGGCTGTTGACTGAACAGTTAAGGAGATTCCCCAGATCTACAGTGAAAGGCTTTTTAGCAATTCTCGGCCTCGATTCTTCTTCTTCTTCATAGGGCGCTCCTTTGGCGGGTGGTGGCTCTGCTTCGATCACAAAGGCTTGACTTATTGACGGGCCGCTTTCTGTTCACGCTATGAGCTCAATTGTAAATTTTGATGCCTTAGTTTCAACAAATGCACGGTACAATCCATTCCCTGGAATGATCTCATTGTGTTCTTGACTTGGTTAATTTGTTAATGGATCTCAGCTTCATTTGCTCAAACTCAATTCCCATTCCAGTACTGTTTCTGTCGAATTTCATATAAACTGAAATGATTGTTAGTAAATGGCAGATTTGTTTAATTACACTGTTTCGTTTTATAATTCTGTTTCACTGTTCCTTTTGTTCTATATTATGGTCCCATAATCCATTTCGGTTGAGCGTAATCAAATACTAGAATTCTTATTTTTGTTCTGAAAGTGACAGTACTGAATTAGTTTTTCGTAAAAGAACTTTCAGGGTTTTTTTAATCACACCTTTACCAGTTCAATCTTCTGCTGAAGGTTAGACACCTTGTGGTGGTTGTTTCAAAACTACTACTTTTTTCAAAAATAAAGAATTTTGGATAGCTGTTTATTATATATATTTATGTCATTTTTATTATCAACTTATGTTACTTGGTAAGAAATTCTGGCAAAATGAAGACCTTTCTCACCTTTTCAGTTTGTTAGCTTTACATGTACCCAATTTCAGGTCATCTGCAAAAGTTTGTTTTTCACTCAATAGTAAATAAGTACAGGCAGATGGCGTTAGCAATTCTATGCTATACCTTTGCGTTGTCAATGCTTTATCAATTTACCTTTTTTTTCCTCCATTTAATTGTTGATGTGGGGTGTGGAATATATTCATTGACAATGGCTTTTTTAAATGCTTGAACTGTTCTTTCCATACAGGGTCGATAGCGTGCTTTTGTTCAAGATAGCCGATAACGTGCTTTAGTTCTTACTCGATCCCCTCAGTTTCTTATTTCTATCTTCTTAATTTAGTAGACTCCAATTTCCAGTTATAGCAAATATAAAAAATAAAAATCAAACTTGCAGTCTTGTACTCAAGGATTGTGGTCTAATTCTGGAGAAGGAAGGATCATAGAGTCTGCATTTTAGGCAGGATATTAACTGGCATTCATCGAGTTATGAGTTTACAGGAAATGATGTTATGAGTTTTGTCCGATTTATCTTTTATTTGCCAATGTCATCAGGACACAATAAATTCTTTTTAATCTTAAAAACCATGTTTTCTTAACTTCTGTTTGTTCCAGAAGTGACCAACTGCTCATATATGTAATCATGTTTAGT